>VURO01027501.1:0-14166 GCA_015108175.1 Pelvicachromis taeniatus
CCTCAGAACCTAGACATTCTGTCAGCTCCCTTTATAAGATTCTCAATATGAGTTCAGTCCCGCGTTCCATGGCTGTTAAACTGGCCTGGGAAAGAGACCTTGGTAATTTTATAAATGTTAGGGATTGGCAAGAGATTTGGGCCTGCGCCCATAAGATATCTGTCTGTAACCGATCTAAATCAATTCAGTTAAAAATTATTCATCGGGCATATATCACACCAGTTATTAAAAACAAAATAGATACTAATTCTTCCTCTCTATGCTGGAAGTGTAATGTGGAGGAGGGAAATTTACGGCATTGTTTTTGGTCATGTGTAAAAATTCAACAGTTCTGGTCAGATGTTGCAAGGGCTCTTTCAAATATTTTGAACTTTGTCGTTCCCTTGGATCCTCTATGCTTTTTATTGGGAATAATAGACAATCTGGCTGTTAAAGGCAAGAACAAAAGACTGTTTCAGCTGCTCTCCTTTGCGGCCAGGAAGAATATTTTGCTCCTTTGGGGCACGACAGCAATTCCAACTGAGAAATCCTGGCACAACACTATCATGGACTGTATTCCTAATGAATATATCACATGTATGCTCAATTCCAATGTAGACTCCTTTTACAAAACCTGGGATTTATACCTGAAATATATTGGACCGGGACTGGCCTCCTCTTTACAAAAGGGCTTTCCTAAATTGAATTAATTTACATGTCTATTGATCTATGGTGATGTGTTTAAAATTACTGAAGAATCAAAGGTCCCCTCCACAACTGTTGTGTCTTTGAACCTTGTACCACTGGAATGAGGACTTTTAAAAAAAGAAAATTATTTCTTTTCGTGGGTGTTTTGTTGTATTATTGCAATTTTGTTGCGTTGTAAAAAATAAAAAGGGAAAAACAAAAAACAAAAAAACTGATCATTGCCTACCATCAGTTAATTATGATTTGCACATACATAGGTTTAGAAGACATGCACAGGGTTAGATATCACTAACAACTTAAAAATTTAACATGAAACTTACACCAAACAGCTGAGGTCAGCCAGGTCATCGATGAAGTCAAACAGCTGGCTGATGTCGTATGTTATCGACGGACTGTTGGGGTTCATTCTCTTTAAATGCTCCTCATACATCTTACATACACCTATGCAGGGGGAAAATATACTATATTACACTCCTCGCTGTTTAACAGACCGCCCCAGTTGGACACGGACAACTGTACATGTAACCAAATCATCAGTGAATTACATATCACTGAAGGAAAAGGCAATACACAAAAGAACAAAGAACCACCAGCTTACCCTCCATACACTCATTGACTGATTCATAGTCAGCGTAGGTCCTTCCCTCCGGCCTCTTGGTGGGCTGCACCAGCAGTATGGTGTGAGACTGAAAAACCAAATACTTCTTGTTAGTCTGATTATAACATTCACCTTCTTAATTCCATATCTTGAAAAACATTTTTTTGTTGGTTTGTGGAGGTGTACTGTTGTGTGACATGTTTAATGAACACTGGGTATGTTAATTTTCAATCTTCTGCATTATTATTTGTGCTTACTGTGCAAAAGTATTGTATTGTATGAGTCTCCTCATATTGATTCATTTGTACGAAAAACTTGAAATTTTCTTCATAAGACCTCTACCCACTGATTTTCAGTCCAGTTTTTGTATAATCTGGAATGCCTCAGCCTTTTCTTCCTGTTTTCCCATCTTAAGAATAGCATCTTGGTACCCACACTTCCACTGAGACCATTTCTGATGAGGCCTCAGTGAACAGTAGATGGATCAACTGAAGGGTCATGTCTCAGATCCTGTATCGAGTCTTTGCTGGATTTATTTATTTTATTTCTACTTCTTAAGGATATAACTTTCAGATATCTGATGTAGAGTTTTTCTTTGTTTTTGTTTTTTTATAGCCTACCACTTATTTTGTCAAGTTTCCTCAATTTTCTTCCACACACATCAATGTTTTGGTTTTGTCTTATCTCTAATGGCTCATTAGCCTAGAATGACTAACTTATGAAAATTTAGGACTAATTTTGGAGGAATATTGACTTTAAATATATCAACAGTGGACATTTTTTTGGCCAACCACAACAACAATAAAATAATTGACCAAACTGTTTCAAAATCCAAGCCGCCCATTTTGAAATGAATTACTGTATAAACAAACAGACGTACACCTAAGCCTCTAGCTAAACTATTCGTCTCAGTAACTGTGCTAAGTAAAACTCTCCTAAGCGATAAGCAAGTAACAAAAAACTGCTAATAATAGTAATTAAAATAATATTTTCGCCTTAGGCTGGTGGTCTTTTAGTCGTGAATGTGCTTCATTTCTTCAGAGATGTGTTGCAGCCAAACGCCCACTCGTGCTAACTAAGCGTACAAGCTCGTTTTTACAACAAACCCCGGATCTGCTGAAACCGACGCACTGCTTTTGCTCTTAATGCTCTCGTACAAATCATTCCTGCAAACACTGCCTCAAAACGTACTAACCATGTTTTCTGACGCTTTTGAGTAGCTCTCAGCAGATTTTCTTAGCTCCTTGTGTCTTTTCCTCTGTTGACCTTTGTTACCCGGAAGAACAACCAGCTAAAAATAACCTGCGCTATTTTAATTCAAGCTACCTGTTTCGGTTTCCTATAACTGCTTCGGTATGACGATATTTTAAAACCCAACATTTGATACTTAGAATTTATTTAATTCGATGGGGTTAACAAAACAATAAAGATTACAAAACAAATCTCAAACTGCAATTTTGATCCTGAACGCTCGCTGACTCTACAGGAAGTAGTTTCCAGCAGCGGCCGGATGTACTGCAAGAACACAGGAACAACAAAGAGGAGAAAGTACCCGGGTTTAAACCCGACCCGAGAACCCCCAAATTAAGGAAATTATCTTGCGTTCGTAGCAGGTAAGTGTCATTCTTTTAAGAGACCTTTTCAGGAATTATATGAAATTTGGGTTACGTAACTTACCCAGCGCAAAACTCCCGCAGCGGTCGCAGCCTGCTATATCGTTGTTACATTATTGGCTATCGTTAACTAGCCATTTTAGCGAATCTCCAATTATAAAATACCTCTGTGAGTAGTTATTACAGCTAGATTATCGACGGTACAGCTTACTAGTTTCTATCTGATAAGCATGTAACGTCAGCAAGAAGAAGGCATCAAATAATACAGATTTTGGAGTTCCCGGCGTGAAATCAGCAACGTGAACGTTACATTCCCATAGATGTTTATTTTTATTTTTTTTATGGCCTTTAAAGATATCTTTAAGTCTTTAAGTACACGTTCAAATACAATCTCACGAGTCGCTGTATACACAAGAACAGTTACTTCCTCTTGTACGCACTGGCTGTGAAGTGAACACTGCCCTTGTCTGATTCCCCCCCACCACCAAAAATAATGTATAATTCATTTCCTTCTTATTTTACAATAAGAAAGGCCCTTCTGTTGAAAGATAGAGAGACATTGGCATGATTCAGCACAATCAAGGTTGTTACAAGCCTGATATGTAAGTTTTGTCTAGTGTTTAAAATGTTTTCATTGAAATGAAATGACTGATAAGTCGCCAAAAAGATTTCTCAGGTAATATTTTTTGAGAAATAACTGAAACCATTTAAAATATGAGAAGAATGTATTTAAAAATGTGTGTAATTGTTCTTTAACATGATTTCCAACCCTGTGACACTGAATTCATACCACTAAGTAGAATCCTACCACTTAAATAGTGCTACTTTAATATTTTATATGCAATATTTTATATTGGTCTTTTTAGAGATACATTTTTAGGTTGACTTTTAACATTATTTTTAAAATAGCACAGCAGACAGGAAAGTGGTTAAGACGAGCAGCAAAGGGCTGTGGATCTGAATCGAACCTGGTCTGCTGAGGCATACGGTTGTATGTTCATGCTGTGAGCTAAACCAACACCCATATTGGTCGTATGTTTTGTAATAACATACACAAGCAATGGAAAATCACCGCAATATTTAACATGTTTTATGATTTTAAAAAAAAATTAAAACAATTTTTGTCACTGTCCCGTGAATTTCACATAGCAAATTTTCCTAATCTGGTTTATAATCTGCACAAGACATGACTATCCCTGTCTTTACATCCTTGACTTCCTGTGTTGGTGTTTATATACTCTATTGACCCACTTCTCTTTCATCAGGGTTGAAAAGTTCCGGTTTGCATGTGAGGACAAGAGTCCACCGAGCCAACAATGGCGAACAGTGCAGAGGATATTGAAAACAATATGGTAAGTATGAAAGAAAATGTCACAGTGGCTCTAATGCTATATCCGTCTATGTTAATGTAGTGGTTAATGATTGCCAAACAAGAGTCTCACTAAGAGGGAAGTAAAGTAAGAGTCTGTTTCATAGTCACTTTGTAACATCATGTGCTTCTTGAGTAGTTTTAATTGAATTGTTTAATTTGGTTGGTCTGTTGTAGTAAATTACCCAGGACAGGGTGATTATATTCTGATAAGGAGCAGTGTGTTTCCACTGACAGCACAACCATTAACCTTTAAATCATAGATAGAAGCATTAGGAACAAGTTGGCTTTGTGCTCTGCAGTTTGCTTTTACTGTAAACAAAGGCGTTTCCTCCTTAGTGGAGTGAAAAAGTCAAAGTCCCCCTTTACTGTCATAGTGCACTTAACTGTGCTTAGCCTCGTGCGCCACAAGAGTTGAACTCCTACGCTGCATCTGTATTTCAGCCGAGGGAACACTTTGTTTCTGTCTTCCAGTCAGATTTGTCAGAGTGACAAGTCTGGCTTGGAAGGGTATGCTGTTACAGTATCACAACATACCTGGTTAATTTATTCAGAAAAGCAGTCTGTATCTCTTTTGTCCTTGGGACCAATATTGGCCTAATTCCCAGGACTGAGACACAAAGCAGCATACCACACAGCGAGGTCATTTTTGCACAGCAGCCTGTTTAAGAGCTCTGGCAGCTTTCACTACTCAGATCTCTGGAGATGCCTCCTGTCTTCATTTCCGTGTGCCTGGTGCAATTGCTTCATGTCTGGGCCGCCGCATGTCTCGACTCGTCTGGCAGCCTGACAGTTTTAGTTCACACAGTCTCCTTGAGTTGCGTCCTTATTTTGTCCTGACGGGACAGATCCTCAGGGTGAGTGGGAACAAGCACGCTGCTGTTATCCTTGGAGGAAGAGAGGCCGTGAGCCAGTTAAGCTCTGAAGTTCACATATGGATGGTCTGATAACATTTATAGTTCTAATCTTTCACATTTTAGTGTGCATTTGTTTTCAATTTCAGCAAATAGAGGGGCTAAATTAAAATATTTAATTTGCCAGTATAAAGAAGAAGCTACTTTTGGCTGCTTCGTTCTTGACACAACCCCAAAAGGATTCGTGTCTCCTCCTGGGATTGATCTGGGGATCTTTCACTTGTTAGGCAAATGTGTACACCACTAGACATTTGAGCAGCAAAATCGTAGCTCATAAATTTCATAATGTATGTGTAATATAATTTTTTTGAACTCTATCATAGCAGGTAGGGGCTGATAAAATAGTCTGAGGGAATTTTATTTAGTAATGGGAGGCATAACTGTGTGTGTGTGTGTTTGTTTGTTTGTTGTTTATACATTTCAAATATGGCTGTTTTCCTGTATCAGCAGGACCAACAGGAGGCTAATAGATCCCCAGATTCCACCCAGCAACCACAGGAAACTGGTGTGCCCAGAGCCCGGTCCAGAGGAGGTTCAGCAGCTGGTGCTGGAACTGGAGGAGGTGGTGATAGTGGCGGCGGCGGCGGTGGAGGAGGTGGCAATGGCACCGGCCCGGAGCAGAATGGGCAGCCCCCCGCTGCTCCTGCTCTAAGACTGGTGGAAAGAGAGGAGGAGGAGGATGAGGAGCTGACCTTGAAATACGGAGCCAAGCATGTCATCATGCTGTTTGTCCCAGTGACACTTTGCATGGTGGTCGTCGTGGCAACCATAAAATCTGTCAGCTTCTACACTCAGAATGACGGGCAGAGATTGTGAGTGCAATGGCCCATTTCACACTGATAGGGATAGGGAAATGAGATGATCCAAGGCTCACATTAGAGCCGCTGTTTGAATGATATGCAGTGCAGCAGAACTGCCACTAGTACAGTTAATGTAATGTGCTTGTGTCATTCCTCCATCCTGTGGGCGTGAAGACAGTAATATGTGTAGCTTTGTAAATGCTTAAGATCTTTATAGAGAATTTGTCTCAAACCACAGAAAGATAATCTTACATATCTTTAGTTTTTCTGAAGACTTTACCGCGCCTGAATCATCAGCTTCAAAACTGTAAGAGCAGCTGTAACAATAGTCACTGAATACAGGCAGTATGCAATAACTACTGTGAATGTAATGTAACTACTGTGATAATGTAAGATATGATAAATCCATCTTTTCTTTACTGCTGTGTTGATTTCTATTGACGTGTGTGTGCATGTGTGTATAATCTGTCACTTCAGGATCTACACACCGTTCCCTGAAGACACAGACACAGTAGGACAGAGAGCCCTCAACTCCATTCTGAACGCCACCATCATGATCACAGTAATCATCGTTATGACTCTGGTGCTGGTGATGTTATACAAGTACCGCTGCTACAAGGTACGGATTAACACTTCTCACATCATGCTGCACCCTAGAGTGCAAAAACATTTAATGTTTCAAGGTTTTTTACAGGATGTGTTTAGACTTGTTAAAGTCGGAAAGACATAGTTTCACTAGGAACATAGTGTTCGTGATAATTTACTATTTAGCTGTACGGCCCAGATTTAAAAATAAATAAATAAATAAAACAAAAAACAAATACAGAAGTCTCTTGTGGAAAACCGCCCAACACAAAACATGTTTTAAGTTGTCTGTCTGTGTAGATCTCCAATCAAGTTGTAGAAATGTGATTTCAGGAACTGTAACTGTGTCGAGAACAACATAAAGTTGTTAAGGTGTGGCTCAAAATCACTGCTTCTTTTATCAAAGCTCTTATTATTGGAAGGTGTTGTTTTTAATCAGTACTTGACTTTTGCATTCATAATATTTGTTGAATTAGCAGTAGAGTAGTTTGGTCATACCGTTAAGTAAAAATGTTTCAGGAGGAGCGATTAAAGACACTCAAAGAGGTATTCCACCAAAATGTCATTAAAGACCCAAAGGTGATCCTTTTGGATTAAATATTGTAGTTTAAATCAAATTCTAGAAACGTATTCTTACGAGCACAGATTCGGTGAAATATTCTGTGAATAACTCAGATTTTTGCTTTCACAGGTGATCCAAGGTTGGCTCTTCCTTTCCTCTCTCCTCCTGCTCTTCTTCTTCTCCTACATCTACCTCAAGTAAGCCACACAACTTTTAATGCAGTTGTTTCAAAGTCGTTATCAGAACGTCAAGCAGTTTAATTCATTATCGTGCTTTCACTCCCATCCAAACAGAGAGGTTTTTAAGACCTACAATCTGGCCATGGACTACATAACCCTAGCGATAATAATCTGGAATTTCGGAGTGGTGGGCATGATGTGTATTCATTGGAAGGGACCTCTGCGGCTCCAGCAGGCCTACCTCATCATGATCAGCGCCCTGATGGCCCTGGTTTTCATCAAGTACCTACCTGAGTGGACTGCCTGGCTCATATTAGCTGTCATATCGGTCTACGGTAAATCTCGCACTCTGCTTTTTGACCTCTGTGTGCTTTTGAGTCTTCATCAAACCGTTGAAGATGCTTTTGTGTGCTAATGTTCAGTCATCTGGTTCCTTTTATCGGTTGCTCTGGATAAAAGCGCAAAACTTTAAAATGCTGCTTTTAGGATATATAAACTTTTGATTTTTAAACAAAAACTTTTTAAGCAATTGAGCCTTTTCTATGTTTTTGTTAAATTAATAAACTCTGTGACTGGCGACCTGTCCAGGGTGTACCCCGCCTCTCGCCCAAAGACAGCTGGGATAGGCTCCAGCGCCCCCCGCGACCCTGAAAAGGATAAGCGGTTGCGAATGGATGGATGGATGGATGAAATAAAACATCATCTTGACCACAAATCAGTTATACGTTGAACTAAACACAGCTGTGTAAATGTATTCTTACTTATAGGAACCGTTTTTCTCTGCAGTGGTATGTATGCAAGTGTCGAAATAACACGTTGCTAGAAGGAAGAATGTTTCTCAAGAGCTGAAACATTTACACAAGAACTTGAAAAATGGGGTGAAAAGTCTGTGAGGAATGGAAATGTGGGGGCAGAAGGGCTGAAAGGCAAACCTGATATCCAGAGAGCACACGCAGATGCTCAAACTGTCAAATCGGTGGTGGTAACAAAAGACATCTAGATAGATTAGGTGTCAGTCACAGAGGAATTTTTGATTTACTGCTCAAGGCTTAAATCACTTTGCTTGTATGCCATAGAAAAATAAATAGGAAGTGTGTTTGTCTGAAAGCTTGCTTATTATTTTTGTCTTGATTTATGTATTTCCTCATAAATCAGACACTGGGACAAAGTCCAGGGTATATCCAGCGTCATCAAATGAGATTTCCTGTTAGTGTGGCAGTTTTCTTTTCCAAGAACAATATTTAACTGGAAGCCAGAGTTTATCCACAGATCACAGTCTTGTGTAATACTTGGATGTATCATAAGCTTTGCTGTGTTTCAGTAAACTAGGAAGTAAACCCTTTAGAGATTTGGGCTGCCAGAAACTGTGCATGTTAACTCCTGCCTCTTGTTCATAACACATATCACATCATGGTATTGGGCCTCTTAAAGAACCCTCTGTTCAGTAGCTAACATCCTTTTTCTGGCCTTTGTCGTCTTTTCTCTTGCAGATCTGTTGGCGGTGCTCTGTCCCAAAGGGCCTCTGAGGATCCTGGTGGAGACTGCTCAAGAGAGAAATGAGCCCATCTTTCCAGCTCTCATCTATTCTTGTAAGATGGACAGTGTCAGCAGGCCTACACCACTACACTTAGTAACATTCTATTGCATTAAAACAAAGATGGGCGAATGAAAGCTTAAACTAGACATTTTAATGGTCAATTATTCTGCGTTCAATTTTTCCACTTCAGTCCCTGTCAGTACCTTTACTTAAAAAAGTTTTTTTTTCTTCTCATACTTAACTCTTCCTCTTCTTTAAGTGCTTTCATTTTATTTTTAGCATTTTTCCTTTAAATGATTTTATATTTAAGATTACAAAATGCCAATTTTACTCTAAATGTAATGTTTGCAGTGTTTCTGTTGTGTTACATTTAAGTCCGTTACTTGCTGGACAAACACAGGTTTTGTAGCTTTGGACCTGTACACCACCACCACCACCACAGTGGAATTAATATTAAACAATCATAATGTTTTTAAAGGGCAGACTTTTTGCTTTAATTTAAGGGGTTTTAAAAGAATATTGCATCAAGAACTTAGGAATTATGGGTATTTTTATACACAGTCCCCTTTCTTCAATGGCTCAAACTTAATTGGACTTTTAAATGACAGGTGAGGCTTCATGTCTTGTTATGTCATGACAAATTAAGCAGACAGAATGCCTGAAATTGATTTAAAGAGGTAGATTTGTAATTTATAGCTTATCACTGTCATTTTAAATAGCTCGATAACAGAATTAATTTCATCACTAAGAAAACAACTTTGCAACGTCTGCGTGAAGAACATTCATGAGGAGCTGGACACATTATTGTCAAGGTCTACAATCAGGGGAGGCCTTCATAACAAAACGAAGACTAACTTGTAACATAATGTTTGAAAGAGAAAAGTATGGAGAAGCAGACAAATTGGTCATCAACCAAAGTTGATCTCATCTGTTGATCTCATCTGTCAGTCACGGTGGAGGTAGTGTTATGCCATGGGCATGTCTGGCTGACAATTGGGTCACTAGTGTTTAATGACTTAACATGACTGCTGATAGAAGTAGTAGGATGAACTGTAAAGTGTTCATCCTACTACTGTACTCTACTACAGGGCTGTACTCTCTGCTCAGATTCAGCGAGCTCTAAGACCCTGCAGAGCTTGTTTTTCAGTTACTGCAGATAAAATGGAGAGCAGAAAGACCCACGCACAAGCAGCAACTGAATGTGGCTATAGCAAAGGCCACCATTTAATAATTTCAGTTGATTCTAAATATCAGGGCGTCATTAACTGCAAATGATTTTCATCCAGTTAGTAAAAACAATCCTTATATTTTAGATTATGTCAGTTTAATTTGAGCCTCAGAGAATGCAGGACTGTATAAAATTGCCTGCAACTCAAACGGTTAATACAACTTGTGTTAAAGTCCTTGAAATAAATCTGAAAGTCGGCACTTCAGTCACGTCTCGGTTGTTTTTTGGTTTAAAAATCCCCTGTGGTGGTTTTACGGAGGCAAAACTAACATGTACACGTTAAGGATCCAAGTGATTGTAGTCAGAATCACACATCCTGCTTTAAACAGTGAGATCTTAACCATTCTCCTCCATTCAAACACTTTTAAATTTGATCAGAAACTTCAGCTACCTTCAGCACAGTTATTTCTCATGAGACTTCTTCTGCTTTCAATAGTTCAAATAATCTTAAATTTAAGCTTTGTTTTAGAGTATCTGTCTTTCCTTAAACATATGGTGCATCCTTTAACGGACACTTCAACTTCGTATAGTGCTTGTTTTTTCAAATTAGTTTTTTCCAGCTCATCTTAAGATGTGGTTGTAGCGCTGTAGCCTCAGCTGTTCCTAACTTATATTTACATTTTAAAGGCTCTTAACACAAACTGTTCTTCCAAACTCTCTTCTCCAGCTACGATGGTGTGGCTCGTCAACATGGCCGACACAGACAGGCCAAATAGGAACTCGACAGAGGCAGCTTCGCCTCAACAAGAGCCACAAGAAGGTAACTAACAACTCAAAGAGATGGACTGGGCTTTAGTTCAATGCTTGATGGTTACGTTTCAAACCTGACTGGTATCTTTTTTTCAGCACCAGTGGCGTCTCCGGTCCCTTCAAGTCCGTCACAGGACGATGGAGGTTTCACCCAATCCTGGGTCAGCCAGCAGGAGCATCGACTGGGGCCGCTCCAGTCCACCGAGGATACCAGACGGGAGATTCAGCAGATGCCCTCAGCACGTCCTCCTGCTGAAGAGGACGATGAGGAGAGTAAGTGGTGAAACAATATTGAACATTATGACCGACTAATGTGTAGTCACTGCTGGCTCTTATTTAGGAAAGTACAGAGGGCAGATGGAGATAAGTAATGGACCAAGTATATTTATTAACGTGGGCCTCCATGCAGGATTGCAAGTTTAACCCCAGTATTCTCTGTGACTATGTGGCTTTGCAGCTGTCAATTATTCCACTCGGTTCACCAGTTATTACTTAAAACGGGCAAGAATCCTCCCGCAGTTTTCAGAAAACAGCTGCCTGCTGAAACACATGTAACATTTTATTGTGCTCCATAGAGTTGAGTGTCATACTTTAAATCATCCAGATTAGCTATTAAGTCAAAACATTGACATATTAAGTCATTTTTAGATTTTAAAAGCGTAAAAACTTTAAAAGCCGGGTTCAGTAATTCAAACCTGCTTTCCTCTTCTTAGCGTGTAATCATCATCTTTTAGCTTCCTCTTCTCCACAGACATGAAAGGTTTTAGGAATGTTTTTAAGTGTTCCCTTTTCTGTGAAATTTGGGGCATGTGTGAATGCAACTATTTTCGGACTGAGAAAATTAGGAAGCGATTATTCACGGAAATTGCTAGTGTTCATCTCTGTGCTATATTGAGGCTGGTGCTCTTTTTAACTTAAAGTTTTGGTAAATATGGGGTCAGAGATCTGTTTGTACTGTAATTATACACGTGGAAAGGTTTCTATAAGGGTTAGAGGGTGTGTGGCTGAAGCAAAACTTGTGTTTGAATTGACTCCACCCTGAATGTGGTGACCCTCTGCCTCCTCAGGGGGTGTCAAGCTGGGACTGGGAGACTTCATCTTCTACAGCATGCTGGTGGGAAAAGCCTCAGCCACAGCCAGCGGCGACTGGAACACCACCCTCGCCTGCTTCGTAGCCATCCTCATTGTGAGTGATCAGCTGTTTATTTTGGTGTCAAACTCGACTCACCGCAACTTCAACTCTGTCTCTGTGCACAGTACCCACCCCCCTTTATGTAAACCTCTTGATTACATAATAAGCTATTTTTTTTGTCTCCTTCGGTGCTGATTTTGTTTGGTATACAATTACTCAATGTGCTTTTTCCAAAGTGTTTTATTTTGTCTGTCTCTGCCCCCACAGGGCTTATGTCTGACTCTGCTCCTCCTCGCCATCTTCAAGAAAGCACTCCCCGCTCTGCCCATCTCCATTTTTTTCGGCCTTGTCTTCTATTTCGCCACAGACAACTTGGTACGGCCCTTCATGGACAAGCTGGCGCTACACCAGTTCTACATTTAGCAGGACGCTGCCCTGATAACCCTCACCCACATAGCTCTCCGGCCAACAACATGAGAGCAGCCCCTTCACAGCCGGGGAACAAAGAGCGATGCTGGGGCCCCTCCCGCCCCCACATCCCCTCCTAAGAGCTCATGATGCTGGGACACAAGTTGTTTTTGCTCTGCCTTTTTTTTCTGGCACCGAAGGAGCGTATTCTCCACGACAGCTGTTCTTAAACCTTTGTATTTCTGTGTTAAACCAAGAAGTGACGCTTCTCGCTCGGCTTGGGATCTCATCTTCAGTTCGCTCGCTGATCAACAGCCTCAGGCGCAGTCCAAACCCAGTGGGAAGCTTTTACTTTTATTTATCCAGGGAAGCTTTACAAGAGCTCATCCGCTCCTTTTTCAGTGGTGCCCTTTTTTCTTTTTCTTTTTTTTTTTTTTGCATCCACGCACTCACACACACTCAAAACTGGGAGAAGCCCAGTCCAACCACAGTCTTCTACAGCTGTGGCTTTACAGCAGGTGCCTTCCTCAGGGACACCTTAGCGGTAACTGTTGAGCAAAGGGAGACATTTTCATGAACTCTTCCTTTAAAGACTTTGAACAACCTTCCTGTCACACGTCTGTTTGTGTTACTGCAGAGCTACCACTGGCCCCCGAACTAAACCGAAGATTACCAAGCCTTCATCAAACGAACGGACACTCAGTGATGATAGTGATAATAGATAGAAATGTGTAGTTTGATTGTGTATAAGATATCAGTCACCAGAGTGTGCTTTTCTCACTGCTAAGAATGGTTAAAAAAAAAAAATTGTTGTTGTTTTTTTCACTTTAGACGTGCAGAAGTCTGAAGCAGGTGTGATTTACATTGATGTACGCTGAAATGGATGCTTTGATCAAGTGAGGCTCTTCCTTATGTGAATAGCAGAGACTTTTCTCTCTTCGGGCTGAATAGTAAGTGTTATTGTGACACCCATCACATCATTTCACCAAGTTTTCTGCCCCCGGTTTTAAATGGTATCGGATTTGAATTCTCAGCTTGAAGAGGGAGGAAAGAGCACTACAGTGACACACTCACACCTGTCGGCCACCGAGGAGCTCTGCTGGAGCAGCAGGTGGTTCAGTGCCTTGCTCGAGGGCATTTAAGTAGTTGTTGTTGTTGTAGGCCAGAAACATGCTTTTCGTTCTCTTTCCCGACTCAAAGTTTGTTATCTTTATTTTTTTTTTTCCAACCTGTCCATTGGGATTGTAACCTGTGATCATACGGTCACAAACTCTGAACCTTTAGGCTATAGCTGCCCTCATGATGCTCGCCTGGTGCTTTTTGGAACTATGCTACATCAATACTGAAATTATTTTTAATTACAAGCAGATACAGTTATGTTTTTTTTTTTCTTCATATGCAGAAAAGAAACTTAGTACTTTTAGAGACATGACTGCATTCGCTGGATTCCTGCCAGATTATTAAAACCTGCAAGCATGTGAGAACAGTGATATGCAGTTGTTGAGCATTAAAACCTGATAAGTGAATTTGTGAACAACTTAATCTCCACTTATGAAGTGGACTGTTTTAGTCAGATTAAAAACAGACCAAAAACTGTCATTCAAAAATTTAAACAGGTGATATGAGGTGTGTAAGAACAAAAAGTCTGCACATTACTTTGGAGGTTGACCAGCTGCACTTCTGTTATTCCACTATAGGTTCATGCTTGCAAAGAGAAGAATTCAAGAGCCGACATTATAAAAAGACCCCCCCCCCCCCCCCCCCCTTCGCTTTTTGGTTTAAAATACATTTTTTTTTTTTTTTT
>VURO01027501.1:19820-37598 GCA_015108175.1 Pelvicachromis taeniatus
TGGTTTTGGAATTTTTTTTTTTTTTGGTTGGGAAAAAAAAGAAGTGGGAAAAAAAAAAAAAAAAATCATGTTACATACTTGGAGATGTTTATAGCTTTGTTTTTTTTTTCATTTAAAACCTAAAGGGAAAAAAAAACTCACCTTTTTGTGCTTGTATCTTCTAGTTTTGAAAATTAAATCACCAAATTCTTCCAATAGACTTTGTGTTTCTGTCAAATTTGAAATCAGATTTAAGAGTTAGAGAGTTTAAAATGTTCACCAATTTTATTGGAGCCAAGTAACACTGGACAATGACTGCTATTATGATTGGACAACAGATCGCCCTGAGGGACTGGAAGACACCTGGAGAGCCTTTGATACAAGACTGGGTGATTAGGTAAAGTGGCAGCTTATGAAAGAATCAGACTAAAAAAAATCAGACTTTTTGTATTGACTGATTGTGTGGTAATAGTGGGAGGGTGGATATCTGAAACTAAAGTTTTGTAATCTGTGACTTCTTTTTTCTATATTAGTCCACTTGGATTTCTGGTACTGCCGTTCCCAGTAACACAGAGAATTAAGCATAATGTACAAGTATTCTTCTGAAAAATGAAAACTATATTGGATGTAAAAACAAGGATATATGACTATTTTTGAATGTCCTCAGCTTGCTATCTTCTCAGGCGCAATTTCTTAAGATATAAAAAGGCAAAAACCATCACATTCCTGCTGGACATACAATCCAAGGAACATTTGGGACCCATTTTCGGTGTTATAATTGTAAGTGAGCCTTTAAAATAGAGCCACAACTTCCAGGAAAGATGACTTTGGATGATTACCTTGGTGTTACATGTTCGGTATTACATGTTCCGTGCGTACAGTGGGGGAGCATGATAATAACGCGTTTGGTTACAGCAAAGCGGGTCTTTTTCTTTTAGCATTTGCTTGTGGGGAGCCTAGAACAAGCGAACATGCTGATTAACCTTATTATTAAAGTCTGAAATTAGAGATGGTGAGCAAAATGTCCCCTCCTCTGTAGCTAGGGGGGCTGTAATCGGGTTGGCTGAGCTACTGGTTAAAAGGCGCGGTGATGACGCGGTGGAGGTTTAACCAACGGGACTTTCTCTTCTCCTCGTAGGCTGGGCGCACGGCAGAAAGAAAGAAATAGAGAGGGAGCGAGAGAGAGGTTTCCACCCAGATAACTTTGCTCATATATCCAGGACGCTGCACCGGACGCATCTTTAGATCAAAACTGAGACAGAGAGAAACCAGCTGTCAGGTCTGCTGTGCGCTGCAAGGTCGGACGGGTCGGAACTCCAGGAAAACATTATTAAACCCGCTGAACACGGTGAGGATTCAACATTATTTTACCTACTCACAATCAGACTTTACTTTTATTTCATATATATCATTATGTCATATATTGATAACTGGATAAAGTTTTTTGGGTTTTTTTAAACTAACCTGTTCACGGTCACTGATAGTGCTCTTGATATATATTACTGAGGTGCCATAGGAGGAAACATTTATTTTAATAGTAAATAAAAAAATAAAAAAATTAATATGGAAATATCACAAATAAACTAAATTGTCATAATTTTCCCGGCTGGTCAGGTGCCTGATGCAGATATGCTTCACCCACACTACAGAGGACACAAGACACTGCATGCCCTCGCTGACTGGCGAATAATTGTTAATGTGGTTGGATAAAAGCATGTAATCGCCCGAGGATAAAGGCTTTATGAGCTGGCACAATAAAAAGGGAGCGAGGCAGGAATCTCATAGGGAACTTCTAAATAGATCAGTGGCCGATTGTAATCGGGATCACTGTTAAAACAACTAAGATTTATTAGCTTAGAACTTTAATCAATCATTATTTGATTCTAGTACTTAGTTTCAGGATACATTTACACGCTGAAATACTTTTAATAAAGCTTTGATATAATGATATGAAGTTGTTTTGTTTTTGTTTTTGTTTTAGATGTGTTTCTGTGGAGGTATTTCTGTTCTTTTATTTATTCTTTAAAGGGTTAATTTGGCGGGTTTATTTCCAAAATGTTGTTTCTGAACTAATATTTATAACTGACCCACAGGGCTGAACCCACTGAAACAAATTAAACCACAAATTCATGATTTATGTGCTTGTTGATGGGTGTAAAATGAATTCATTTTTAAATAAGTATTTATTAAGGAAAGTAAACGACAAAACACCCTTGAAGCCAAAACATTTTTTAAAAGAATGTAAATTAAACATTATGGTTTGGATCATAGAAAACATTATTCACTGTGTTTGTATTTTATTAACAACTCATTCATGAAAAGTTACTCCACTCTTGTAGTAAATGACATGACAAGTTTTATGTGGAAGTGCTGGCTTCATCATCAAGGACTGCTGCGGGTCCAGACAGAACAGCCTCAGATTAACCCCACCCAGGCCAATTATCGCATTAAGTTACTCAATTTCGTCCCTATGGCTCAGTAAGTGTTTGTGTATATACGTCTGAGACAGACCAGCTGACACCCTGTATTCTCTTCGCTTGGGCACGGCCATCCTTTTTGTTTTCTTTGTGTCTTTGCTGTGAAGTAACTTTCCTTTCAGTTGGAGTATTTGGTGGTCATGGCTAAGAGGTCAGGGGTAGTTTGGCAGCTACAGCCAACCCCCTTCTCACACTCAGAGGGGCAGGAAACATGCAGTTTGCCCTGGAAAAAACAAAACAAACAAACAGCCTCTCCGCATGCAACAAAGGAAACATTTTAGCTCAGTTAAGCAATTAAGCAATCAGATAGCAGAGGGAAATGATAAGGCTGGCGCTTAAAGTGATGGACATCTGATAAAAAGTGTTTTCCCTAAAGAGGCTTTCTTCATGTCTGCGTTCTTCATGTCAGTATATGTGCTTTTTGGAATGTGAATGTCGAATTTTAACAACAACTGGAACGATGAGTCATAAATAATAATGAATAATTTTTCAATAATCACTATTTGGACCAGTGAAAAACTCACACATTTTAAACTTACTGTCACAGAGGACTACAGTCCTACAGTGTATATCTAAAGATGAGCCAGTAAATGTTTTTGCATTTTGCCAGGAAAAAAAACTTTGTAAAAGTCTGTCTGTAAAACTGTCAGATTACCCAACACTCACCACAAGCTGATTTATGGACTAGGAAATGTTTTAGGAAATGCTGCAAGGCAACCAAGCTGATGTCTACTGAGTGTCAGCCAGCAGTGTTTTGCTTAGAGACTTTTCCCCCTTCCTTGGAGTTCTGTTCTGCTTGTGTTAGCACGTTTGTTGTGGATCTAATCAATTACTGTCTCTTGTTCACTCTTGGCTTGTTTTTGAAAAGGTTTGCTGCATGTGCAGTCATCTTTATTAGTCACAGTGACTAACTCTGGGAAAAACGTCTTTTTTTTCCAGGGAAATAACGAGGATGCTCCTGCCTTTGGCAATCCTACAGCTGCTCCTGACTCCAGCTTTCACGGTAATTTCCCAGCTGATGCAGAAAAGCACAGATAACGAGTCATTTTGACAAATTCTGATGTCTGATTTTGCATCCAGGGACCCAGCGTGGATTACTGGGACTCATGGGGTCCATATGGAGAATGCAGTCGGACCTGTGGCGGTGGTGTGACTGTGAGAACTAGGCATTGTATTACTCACAGGTAAGTCTCCTGCACATTAAATGTATCCAATTAGATGCATCTAGATGTACATAACTATGGGTATATTCATTGTGAATACCTGAATACACGCACGCACGCACGCACGCACGCACGCACGCACGCACGCACGCACGCACAGTTTTATCCTGTTTAAATAAAGCTAACTGTGAGGTTCACGGGCACAGACTGTGTATTTTTATTGTAAAAGAATGCCTTGAAGTCACGAGGATGTCGGCTTGTCTTACTTCCAAAAACACACTGCAGGGAGGGGCCCTTTAATATTAAAAGGACGTCTCTGTGTTGGGTGTTGCCGGTTGGCTGCTGAAGAGGATCGGATGGGAAGTGAACATTTCAAGCTGACATTTTTTTTCTTCAGGAGTACTTTTAAAAGTCAACATTAAATGTTAGTTTTCCTTTGAAGCACACGTGTTGTTACTTTTAAGTAACACGTACAGGTTTTCTTTACTTTTTGGACTGGTTTTTAAAGCTTCTCCTCTTACATGTGACTAACATGTAAGCATGTTCCCAGCTTTTCCTGTAAATGTTGCAGGATTGCTGGAAGCCATCTGGCATTTTGCCATTTGGAAGAAGAACTCAGATCTTTTACAGGTGTACAAATATGGGGGAAATGTAAGTAAAGATACTACATTACACATAAAACTAGCATTCAAAATTCTACCTGAAGATTGGGACCAAACTGCACTACACATATAAAATTAAACACGCTTGTACAGTTGAGTTGAGTTGAGTGCATTAGAAGAGCATCCTTTTTTAATTCACTGTAGATTAGCGGCTGAAGGATTTCAAGTGTGTGACAGACTGCCGTGGTAGCACTGAAGCATCATTTCATTTTGAGGCAAATGTGATAGAAATTAAAATTTCTTTTTTTTTCGGAAGCTGCTGATTTCTCATTACGGCCTGAAATTACAGACAGAAAGACTTTTTTCTAAAAGAATATTCTTTCAATTGTCTCATTACAGCATTTAAATTTCAGTAGATGCCTGCAAGATGTTGAGAAGTACCATCACCTCTAAGCACGGGGCACCTGGATTTAAATCCATCAGCCCCCTGTGTTTAACCCAGCATGCTTTCCCTAGTGCCTCTCAGGGTACTTTTGCGTCATCACACAGTGCAAAGAAGTGAATGCTAGGTAAAGTGGTGATAGCAATTAAGCTATAGCTGAGGATCTAGGCAGGAATGACTGTCTGTCTCTCTGTGAAAGCCCTAGATTGGCAACCTGTCCAGGGTACACCCTGCCTCTCCCCCATCGTGTCACTTCCCTGCCTTGTTTCCTGGATTTCCGCTCTTTTTCTCCAGTGTACCTTTCAAAAATAGAGAAAAAAGTCAATCTTAAAATAGCCACGCTAGTTTTATTTATATGAAACTATCAAAGAAGTTTAAAACAAATGTCTTCCTATAAAGTAAACGATGGAGTATCTCAGTGACCTCTATTTTAGCTTAATATACTGAATACCTTTCTAAAAACAACAAAACTAATTTTCTTTTGCACAGAAATATTCCCACTAGACAGAACAAGTCTATGAGGAGCTGTTTTTAACAGGTCTGAGTACTTTGTTATACTTTGTGTCATGTTTTGTTGCATTTACCTGATCACAAGCAGTTGGATATGTTGTTTTTTTAATTTCATACACTGTTGATATAGCTGTTTGTGCAGAATAGAGCACATCTCTGTAGAAGCTTCATGGCAGTGTTTTGATGTGTGATGTCTCTCGATGCTTGTTTTCAACATGTTCGTGCAGTCAGTCAGTGAGTCAGAGCCTTATAGTGAGTCTGTAGCCCTTCTTTAGGTAAATGGTGAATAATAGGGAAGAGGTCCTACCCATTGCCAGTTAGATGAACTCTGTCATATCTTGTCTGCCAGGCTTGCTGAATCACCCCTTTAAACACAGTGATTTGACAGATTGGCTCCTTCTGTGCTTTACAGGAACTCCCACATTTCACCGTACATTCATTTTAGTAAAAAAGAAAAAAAAAGTACACACATTCATAAGAAAAACAAGCATGATTGGGGTTGTCATTTTGTCAGTCGGGGCTATAATCAGTTTCAATTTTGTGTAATCAATAATTTTGCATGAGTAACTGCCACCTTTCCACATTTCTGTTTTGTATCATTTTTAACTGAAAGTAGTGTTTAATGTTGCGAATGTGCTGTTTTCCGTTATTAAGTGAAAAGCCGCTGTTTTGACATGTTTTAGTTTCAGTTCAGGCGTGCTGACAGGAGCATGTCTTGTTTTAAGGCTTAAGGCCAGGTATTTTGGAAGGCGACTAAATCATGAATTATCAGCAGTGCTGGAATGGTGAGTGGCGAAACAGTCTGCTATCTCACAGTTTACTCGGTTTGCACGGATGTCTGTGCAAAGCTAGGGCTTAGCAATGTTGATGTTGAGGCTTCTGCTCTGCTGAGAGGTGTTTTTTTTTTTTTTACAGGTACAGATTAAAGAGGAATGTTGTTTAATGTCAGAGCTGAAACTTGTTATTTCTGCTTGTGCAGGCAGTCTCTGCTGTATTGTCTGTTTTTGTCTCACAATGAGAAGTTTAAATGAAGTCAGTCAGGAGGTCTTAGCCTCTTCTGCTCTTGTGGAAATTGCTCTCACTATATCGGGCAGATCGGGGTTCATTCATAAAACTATTACACGAAACGTCATGTTTTATTTTATATGCACTCAGGGCGGACGGAGGACACAACTGTGTGGGACCAGACAAGTCATATCGGTCCTGCAACATCCAGGTGATCACATGTGAAACTAATTTAATTTTAATGGTTAAGTTTTTATTTTCATGTATACGTCATGCATTTTCTAATATTCTTTCTTAAAGAAGACATTGTAAATATATTTTTTGAATTTTTTTGACCAGTTATTTGATTTTGTATTAAACCTGTAGTTATTTTAGGATCACTGACCTTTGACCTTTGCTGCATCTCCTTATTCAACTCAGGACTGTCCAGAGGGATCCAGGGACTTCCGTGAAGAGCAGTGCTCCCAGTTTGATGGGACAGATTTCCACGGGAAACACTACAAATGGCTTCCATATTACGGAGGTCAGAAACAAAAGATGAGCTGAGAGGTTGCTTTGACAGGCCATATTTATGTATACTATTGACTGGATTTTCTTCTGACATTTGCCAAGTACTCACTATTTGTCAGCATTTCTATTTCTAAGTTCTCTAAATGATTAAAATCAACCTTATTTCTATGATAGCCGAGAACCCCTGTGAGCTGAACTGCATGCCAAGAGGGGAAAACTTTTTCTACCGCCACCGCAGAGCTGTGATTGATGGTACGCCCTGTCACCCAGGGCGGAGGGATATCTGTGTGGATGGAGTGTGCAGGGTAAGATGCTCCGCCAAATTTTGCGCACACACACACACACACACACACTAAGAAATTAATATCTGACGTGACAAAAACAGAGAAGGTTGAAAGGAGGATTGCAACATCTAAATGTAAATCTGTTTTCCAACTCATCCTGAAAATGTCCTGAAATCATAACCTTCTATCATTCCAAGCTTCTCGAGAAGAAATATTAATAATTCTAATAATAAGTATTCTTTTCAGTTGATTAGAGATTATGTAAGGGACAATTTATTATTTTAAGTGCTAAACTTTCCAAATATGAGTGTACTGTAAGTTCTTTAGTCTCAACATGCTCCTGTTGGCGTCTCCTCAGCACTTACCCTCAGGGCAATCCCTGCTGACATTTTCACCCCGGTTATACCTGACACGAACGCGTGATTTGTATGTGGACAAGAAAACACGTGTTAAAGCAATTCACAATTGCACGTAACGCAGTTATATGCAATAGTAATAGCTGGCAGTGGTTAACGCACAAAAACACACAAAAGATCCAGAGAAAGATCTCGGTAGGGCTTCTAGTCTACTCCTAGTGATGGTCCAAGTCTGGATAAATGGGAAGGTTGTGCCAAATCAAACATGCAGATCCATCCGCTGTGGCGACCTCTTGGGAAACAAGGGGACAGCTAAAAGTACATTACCTTCTACTTGTATGCGGAATATGTAGTGACCAGCAGAGGTCAAAATATATGTAGAAAAACATTCTTGCTAAAGATTGGTTGCATTTTAATAAATGTGTGTATAAACATTTCAATTATAAATGATAAGTTGCAATGTTTTCTTACATTACATGTATCATTATCACATATTTTGTAGTTCAGGCCTCTGTAGGTGGCAGCTCAAACACCATGCAGTATGTATAATATGTGTAAATTGGTGTTTACCACTCACTAAAGGAACGTGAAGAGCTGTAGAGGTCGTATTAGAAAAAAAATGCAACACATAGCCTGATATGAGTTGCCATTTGGGTTTAGTGATTTGATTAGTCTGCCCATCCATGATTTGGGGTTTGACGACTTCAAATCTTGGAGTGCATCCTCGCTTCGTTAATCAGACAGGACACAATCAGCGGAGCCGAGCAGCAGGATGAAAGATTAGCTTCGCTCTGTGGTAACGTCAAACACTTCTTCTGCTCTTGTTCTTTTCTCATGCAATTATTGCTGCAACTTTTTCCTCATGAGTAAACCTTGTCAATTTAACCTCTGACTTCTCGTCTCTATCGCCTTCCCCTGAAGGGAACAGCTGTCCCAAATCCAACCTGTTCTCAGGTCTTTATTTATTCATTTTCAATTATTTCACCTCCAACCTTGTTTTTCTTGGAACTACACGTTTCACAGAAATAATATTCTCGGGACATACGATATTCTTGCTCAGCAGATGATTTCTAATCTCTTTCTATTTATAGTTGAGCAGTGACTTTGACAGTTATCATACAGGATGTACACATCATTTATCAAATTTATATTAAAATCAAGGTTTAAAGTTTGTAAATGATGTTATTTGTGCTCTTTTAGATCTGCAGAAGACAACCTAAATAACACAGAATCAAAATTGAAGTGAACTGTGGATTTCATCTTCATCTTTGAACATTTTTCCCCAACTTCTCCCTCCATCAGCGTATGGGCTGCGACAACGTGCTGGAGTCTCCTCAGCAGGAGGACCCCTGTCTGCAGTGTGGGGGTAACGGCCAGTCCTGCTACCGCGTCAAGAACAGCTTCACTGCCCGTGACCTGCCAACCGGTATGGTTCATAATTCTAATTTGGTCAGACTTACTGCTAAATGATATATGTTACCTGCCACTAAACCTGCAAGATAAATGTCATAAATCAACTTCATCTAAAAATGTGTCATTTAAATCCTCTCCCAGTGTTTAAACCCCAGTTTCTTCTTTTTTGCCACTTTTATATCAGGCTACAACCAGATGTTCATCATCCCCGTCGGAGCCACCACCATCAGCATCAGAGAGACACATGCCACACGTAACTACCTCGGTAAGTTTGTGTCTGACCTTTTAGAAAACAAACTACAAGATAATCAAAAATAATTTACATTTGCAACTTCTTTACAGCTATCAAGAATCTACGTGGAGAGTACTACCTCAATGGCCACTGGGTAATTGAGTTTTCCAGAGCCACACGTATCGGCGGCACCATGCTGTACTACCAGAGAGGTGCTGAGGGCGACAGCATCCCCGAAACCATCATCGGCCGTGGCCCCACCACTGAACCACTTGTTGTTGAGGTAAAAAAACAAATGACACGCAAAACAAGATTTTGGTGGATCATTCATGATCAAATAGACACTGAAAGACAACATTAGGATAAAATGTATGAAAATTCACAGGGTTATGAATATGAAATATATGAAAAACATTTCCACAAAAGAGAAACATTTAGAGTCTTCATATCTTAAGTGTTTTAAATTTTAAACTTAAGGTAGCGTTTTGGATGTATGGATACAAGTAGAAGTTAAAATTCATAAATATGTATGTTTAACCCTGTCCCCTCAGCTGATCAGCCAGGAGCCCAACCAGGGAGTGGAATATGAATATTACCTTCCAAATGGACGCTCCAGAGAGGGCTACTACTGGAGCTATGGATCCTGGTCTGCTTGCAGCAAAGAGTGTGGATCAGGTCAGACTGCAATTTTTATTTGCTGCCACGATACTTTTATTTAAAGGTTATTGAACATCCTGGTTTTCAGAAAGTATAATCGCTCCATAACTTCCTTTATCAGGCTACCAGTCTCGTTTGGTGTTCTGTTCAATCGACAATGAGGCCTATCCTGACTATCTCTGTGCATCTCTGCCGAGGCCACAGAGCAACCGTACATGTAATCCTCATCCATGCCCGCAAATCCGCAGGTAAATAATGTCTAAACTTCTCAAATGAAATGTATTTCAGTAAATTTCTGCTAAATTTTAGACACTTCCAGAGTTTACCTTTACTTCACTGTGAATGAATAAATCTAAAGAGCACCATAAATAGCTCCCAGAGCAGCATTTTGACTGTTGTTGGTATGTTATGACTGTCTGAAAGGATGGCGTTCCTGTATCCACCACAGTTGTTGAGATCCTCAAAGAGGTCCAGAGCCTCTGTGTTCAGGTAAACCAGGATCGGTGGTCGTAGAGGAGTTTTAGATGACTGCAAACACAGGGGGAAGATCTAATTAAACGCTTTCATTTATTTCCTTGAAAATATTTTTGTAGTAATTCTCTTAGATCATTTCCATGTTTTCTCAAACACTTTTACAACAAATCATTTTTGGCTACTTGTCCCTAAAATTGGGCTGAAAATGCCAAAAATGCTCAGAAATGTTTTAAATGTTGACTGAAAGCTTGATCTCTTCCCCTTTAGAAGTGTTTGACTCTAGTGGAGTCCGTCTTTAGTGCCAAGTCTGTTCTTCCATGTGAGATAAGGATGAAGGCACGGGGCAACTGTCCAGCTCAGAGATCTTCTTTCTACCCTTTCATGACCCTCATTTATCTTAGACATACATCCAGCACTTTCTACAGTGAGTGAAGGATGACTGGATGAAGCATTTCCCCCCCAAAGACCCAACTTGTCTTTAACCTTTAAGCTGTGACATCTGTGTCAGATTCCTGAGCTGGGCTGCTGCCTGATCTCTTTAGCAAACTGTGACGCTCTCCGTTCCTGTGCAGTATCGTAGCCGATGTGTTTCGAGGTGCTTGGAGGTTAAAGATCGTCATACCGTGGGTGTTGGGGATTGTGTACTTTTAAGGTTAGGACAGAGCAGTAGTGCTGTAGTAGTAAATAGTCGCTTTAGTCAGTGACTTCCTGGTATTTCCTGTTTTTTTTCTTTCATTCTGCTGCTGCTTAGAAACCTGAGATGTTTATAAAGCTCAAGTGACTCTAACTGCACCCTCAGTATCCATTAAAGTTGACACCTAAAGCCAGAATGAGTAGATGCTTAATTTGCGGAGCTGCAGGGAATTAAATTGCTGTTTATGGCCGCTTTCACTTCTGCCTATGCTTCTAACAGCCCCATTAGTGCCAGTTCTAACCTATTAGAATGAGAAAAACACAGTCTGAGTCTCATCTGGGATCAGCTGGTGTCTCGACATCTGTCTCTAAAAGTGTTGTTATCAGTGTCTATGTGTCCAGTAGTGTAGAAGTTTTTCTAGCTACATGTAAGAGGCTTTGTTCAAATAGCGCAGCTGTTTAAAAGGATTCGGAGATTTCATTCCAAAACATTTAAATTTGTCAGACAAAAACAAAAAATAAAATGCTGATATGTTAACACAAATAAGTTTAGCATGTAGGTCATTGGGCAAATGATTCTGCTCATTTAAAAAAGTAAACTAAATGTCTTTGTAATGTCTTTGAAACTCTTTCCATCACTCCTCTCTTGACTGAAGCAGCGTATACTGTATGTTGAGCTGTACGGTGTATATATCAGCGGCAAAGAGAGTGACTCCTGTTTCTCGTCTTTTGGTGGTTTTCTCAGCTGGAGAGCTGGGGAGTGGAACGCCTGCTCAGTTACCTGTGGTGGAGGCTCTCAGGTGCGCAGTGTGCAGTGTGTTTCCCATGATGCCTCGGGACCCCGTGTGGTGGAGGATGCCGTTTGTGCCGCTTATGCTGATGCCCCTCCTTCTCTGCAGACCTGCAACATGCAGAAATGTGCTGAGTACCATGTGACTGGATGGAGTGCGGTGAGTGAACTGCATAATCCTATTTAAATCCTGGTAAAAGACTTAATAAATAAATTAAAGAAAGAAAGTAAAAGTGACTGAACAAAACATGCAGAACAGATGGAAAAAATATCAAGAAAGTAGAACTTTAAGAGCATTCACATTTATCAAGAGAATTTCTGACAGTTTCTGGTCGTTCTGTTGATTACTTTGGAAAAAATAGGCGGCATATTTAAAAGCCTCAACTCAGTTCAATTCAGTTTTTTTTATATGGCACCAAATCCAAGAACAGACACCTCAAAGCACTCTATACTGTAAGATCCCATAGTATTCTGGGGAAAACCCTCTATGAGCAAAGCTTGACGATGGCGAGAAGCAAAAACTCCCGTTTAACAGGAAGAAACCTCAGATCAGATCGAAAGTCCTAAATGTAAAATTGCATGACAAGCACATTTGACTATAAGGTTAAAATACCACACAAATATATAAGGTTGGGTTATATTTAAATAGTTTGTCTCCTCCACCTATTTTCGTCTTTCTTGGGTCTTTAAGATAAAGTGTGATCTATGTAACTGATATATAATCCTTGTGTGTGCAGTGCTCAGTGACCTGTGGTTCAGGTCAGCAGACCAGAGAAGTGACCTGTGTGGGTTCAGGTGGTATGAGGCTGGATGAAACATCCTGCAGCGCTTTGCTAAGCCCGGCCACTGTCCAACAATGTGAGATGACCCCCTGCCCCCAACAGATCAGCTGGCACGTAGGAGATTGGGGACTGGTAAACCTGATGCACACATGCAACCAAACAAGGACTCATAAATGCAGTTATGGCAGCTGTATGGATGAAAAACTCAATTTTCCTGCAGTGCTCTAAGAGTTGCGGCTCTGGCTCACGAGAGCGCCAGGTGATCTGCTCCGATCAGGAGAGGAACCTGTACCCTGTGGACCAGTGCAACACCGAGCCCAAACCATTCACAGTGGAGCGCTGCAACACCCAGCACTGCTACAGCCGACAGGGTAAACAGCTAACTGAGGAAATAAATAAAACAATACACATGTTGTTATTTTGTTTTTCTCAAAATAAGTTGTTAAATGTCCATTTAGTTAATAGACTGCAATGTATAAATACCATGTGTAAACTTATATTTAAATCTTTCAGCTGCTGCAAGTCTTCAGTTAAGTTGCAATTGCATGCTTATGCTGTTTTGTGTTTGTTTTGTCTACTTTTTGTGCAGTCGTCCCCAGCATTCAGGACCCACGGGGACACGACAACACTCAGACTGGCTTCCAGCCATATGTGCCAGATCACACAGGTTAGACTCTACCTGTCAAAGGCATCTCACAATCACATCAGCATGAACCTAAGCTAGTACATTTTTAGCTACATAGTTACTCATAAAGTTAACAAAAAACCACAGCATTAAAAGGAGCATTAAAAGCTAATTGTAATTGTGATTGCCCTTCTGTTGCTCAGCATCCCTTCTTCTCTGCTGATATAACTCCTGTCACTTTGTCCCCAACAACCCCTCCGCCCCCCTTCATCCCCATTCAGCCTGTCCCAGCACTAATTATCCAGGCCTGATTGACATGTTTTTAGGGTTCCATGGGCATTGTTGGCCTGATTAAAATATTTCCGAAGCACTGAAGTGTGCTAGTGCTGGCAGTGGCGTTTCTGGCATTTTCAGCATCATGTGCTGTCCCGGTGGTCAGGAATTTTGAGTTTGAAATCTTGTGTGTTTATTTCCCTTCAGATTGTTTCGTCTGATTGCTGATCATGATTTCTTTTATAATTTCCTCTGCTTTGTTAGCCCATAAACAAAAGGAGTATGGATTTTTTTTTTTGTGTACAGACTCACTGTGTGGTCTCAAACACAATGACAGATTCCATTGTTTATTCACGTCCCTATTGCTTGTATGGTGTTGTCTTGTAAAACATGGTGAACTATGGGGTCTGGTTTGCATGTACAATGTGTGAATTCACCCCTCACTTGGCTTTGCCTGTAGCCCGCAGGCCTGAGACAAGAGATCCAACCCAGACGAATACAGTCTACGACCCTCACAGCTCCGGCCCGGCTCTCCACTGCAGCCAGTCTTATTTTGGCTGCTGCTCAGATGGGCATACTTCAGCCAGAGGCCCCCAGGGTCTGGGTTGCCCGTCGGCTCCAGCTCCCACTCCTGTCCCAACATCCTGCATTCAGACCAGGTATCCACCTGCACTCTGTCATTGCGCTTCGGTTGAGGTTGTATGTGGAGACCTTTTTAGGTCTTTGACTTGGTTACTAACCAGGGACTATGTGGCATTATACATGACCAGAAGGTCAAACTTTCAATACCAACTGTTCTTGCGCTTTTCCTGTTCTGTGTGTCAGTTATGGCTGCTGTGAAGATGGTGTGATGGCTGCTCAGGGCCCCAATAAGGAAGGCTGTGTGGAGTATGTGAACCCTGCACCAACTGTAAGCAAAAGCACACAGAAGTCTTTGTTTTTTTAGTTTCACATGCTAGCTAGGGTGCAGTGTAAGCAGTGCAGAATGAAACAGTCAAATGTCAGCAGTAAGACAAACGAATGGCAAAATATTGCCTTATTTCATGTGTTATGCATTTTCAGGTTGCACCTTCTCTCCCTACTGAGAATGCAGTAGAGTGCCGCACCACCACCTATGGCTGCTGCTACGATCGCACCACACCTGCCAGAGGACCCAACGGGGAGGGTTGCCCCAATCCTCCAAGTTATAGTAAGTTTCGCTCAATGAAGAGAACTCTTTTTTTTTTTTTTTACATTATGTCTAGTTAAGATATAATTTTGTGCTGTTGGTTACTGAGGTGCTCCAATTTAGAGGTCACTCTTGTCATGGTGCTGTGTTGGTGACCCAGCGTTTTGTGTTTATTATTATTATTACGGGCTTATGTTCTAGTTTATTCTGATTATGTATTCTGTTTTGAGTTCTTAGGGTTTTGTTCTGTGCGCCCTCTGTTTATGTCTACTCATCCCTGCCAGTGTGTCCCTCTGTTCCAGTTCTGTCAGGTCTCTGTGTTAAGCCTGTGTCTCTTAGTCTGTGTCTTGGCATGTGTGAGTTTCCTGTTTTACTTTGAAGGTCTGTGTCTCATGTGAGTGTGTTCTGTTTTGCGCTCCCCGGTCTCGTCAGGCAATTAGGATCAGCTGTGTCTCTGTCCTGTGCACCGTTTCCTCGTTTGCGTCTGTGTATAGAGTGTGTGTTTGCCTGTGCACGTTGTCGGTCTGGCTGCGTTAGTTGGTCTCGCAGCCCATAATAATCAGACAGAGAAAAAAAATGGTATGCAGCAGATGAAATTTGGGAGCCCTGTGGATGCTGTAGTAAGAATACTGGCTATAAACAAATATGTGACTGCAGTAAATGGTAACATTTTAGTACTAATACTGAATATGTACATATTCTAATTATACTTATTAAATATAGTATAAAGTTGTTTTTCCTTGGTATTTGCACAGTACATCTATGCAAGACAGCCCTTGTTGAGAAAATGCTTGACAATAACAAACAGCTGATCTGCATCGTGTTGTCTTTGTGCAGTTGAGCGATCACTCTGCTCCCTGCCCCGAGCTGCTGGCTCCTGCAGCAGTTGGGTGTCCAGATACCATTTTGATGTCATCTCCTCCAAATGTGTGCACTTCTGGTATGGAGGGTGCCACGGCAACAGCAATAACTTCATGACCCTAGCAGAGTGCAAACAGGCATGTCCAGGACCTGCACCCAGCCGACAGGCCCCGCAGCCTGCAGCTCCCTCTGGAGAGTCTACAAGAACCACAGCTGGAGAACACAGCACGACTGGAGCAGAGACCTCAGCTGGAAGAGGATCTGCAACAGCTGGGCGGTCACGCAACATGGGGAGGATTTTCATAGTCCAGCGTGGCTCGACCAGCAGTACTGGCAGACAGGCTACAAGTGCAGCCACACATGCCCACAGAGGTAGAGTCTACCTGCGAGTGCGCCGGCCTTCACATGGCACAGCTGCACAGCACACCGGCCCAGCTGCGAGGTAAGACCCCAAAGAACCAGGGAGAGCAGTGAAAAGCCAACCCTACCTGATCCAACCCCACCACTACCACCACTGGCCTCATATTTCTGTTCAGAGCCTTCTTATCCCGGCTGAAGGAGCCGCAGTTCACTCTGCCCTGCAGGGCCAAAGAGCGGGCTATAGGAGATGGAAACACAATCAAAAGACAAATCATGTGCCTCATTCACCCATCCTGGAAATATGATGGTGGAGCTGATGTTGTATAATTATTCCCAACTTGAAGCAACCAAAAATCATATATAAGCAAATTATATTTTATGCAATCCAAATTTTTGAACTTTCTTTATTAAAAATCTATCCGGGTACAAAACAGAGTAAAACACCAGAGAGAGACGGCTCTTTTCCTAGCCTCTGAGAACCTTAGCTAACTTAGTCTTACCCTCCATGTGGTTAAGCTCTCACTCTGACACAGCAGATGTAGGGTGTGTCATTGGCTTGTAACATCTGGTGTAACAAAGCCCACCTCAGATCACACCCAACCTCACCCACATGTAAATCAGGCTGTGTGCTTTCCAGCCTGGTGTTGAGTTTCAGCAACCTTTTGCATTTTTTCCCTGGATGTTGTCCAAAAAAATACTTAATGTATTGTGCGTCTGTGTAACATGCTGTCTATGTAAACTCTTTTGATGCTCATATAATCTAATGTCTTGCTTTATAATGAAGCCACAGCTCTTTCCAGCTCCACAGACTCTCACTCTCACACCTGCTTATGTCGCAACACCTCATTTCTTCCTTTAACCTCAACCAAATCAGGAAGAAGTCACCAGACCTCACACACCTTATATGGACATCTCAGCTGTTTAATGCTTCTGGGGCTCACTGCTCTCTGTCAGCCATTATTGTCGGTGCTTATTCGTGCATGCTACCTCTCTGTGTCAGTAACCACCATCACGTTTGACCTTTGGTGTCTTCACCTAAATGTCATGAAATCAAACTAATAAAGGTTCTGCTGTGATAATTCAGTCATCCTATGTGTGTGGTCCCTAAATCTCTCTTTCTTGTTTAGCTGGTATTAGCTTTATTGTAGATTTAGATATAATAGTCTATAGTGGTGTTTGGGTATTTCACATAGAAATTGTCTTTGTCTCCTTGTATGTCAGTAGTATTTTGTGACCGTGTGTGTGTGTGTGTTTGTGTATAGTTTGTCTCGTAACTCTTTGGGCTGCATGTGGATTTCTTCTCTCTGAGCTATATCTGCCAAACTCTTGAAGCCAGGTTGTGGGCGCTCTTTATGCTTGCTTTGGTGACTGCTAATAAAAGTACCAACAGTGGAGCATAAAGTGACTTTTATTCTCTTCCCTTCTTCAAATTTCTCTTCCTTTTTCCTTTCACATTTCCTTCTTCCCGTTCTTTTCTCCTTTGTTTTCTTTCTGTTTCCTTTCCTTTTATCCCTCCCTATTCTTCAGCTTGACTCTGGGAGGAGTAACGATTGATAAGACCGACCCATCCACAGTTGAAGCTTTAGTTGGCCAGACAGTTGTGCTGCCCTGCCGAGTCAGCCCTCCACCTTCCTCCACCGTTGTCGTGGAGTGGAGGAGGGATGGTATACCTCTATCAACTCACAGGTCTGTAGAGAAACATAATCGGAGGCTTAATTTACATTCAAGTTGTTTTTCTGTTACTGTTTTTAATTGTTATCTATCTTTTAATTACATTTTCTTCAGGCACCACCAACAGCCCAATGGCTCTCTGTTTGTAGGTCCTGTCACTAAGCTGGACTCTGGCTGGTTCCTGTGTGTGGCCACTCGAGAACGAGAGAGAGACCACCGCTACATTTACCTGGCTGTCTCAGGTAATTACATTTCAGTCACAACCTCTATGGTCAAAACAAGACTGGTAGGTCCACTTGCAGATAATTATATCTGAAGTTAAGTAAGTTAACATACCAAATAGTGGATGAATTTGGAAAGCATTACTATGACAGTCTAAACAAACTGATATGTGGGACATGATCTGATTTTCATATTTTTATAGTTGATGTCAACAGAGTGACTTTTCCTGACAAAGGGGAAATGGCATATTTTGGAAGAGGCTCATAGTGATAAAGATAAAGAGCTTTCA
>VURO01027507.1:0-13033 GCA_015108175.1 Pelvicachromis taeniatus
GTGTACACTCTAAACAGAGAGACAGAAAACCAACCACACTCACATTCACCACCAATTTAGATTCATCAGTTAACCCAACGAGCACATGTTTGATCTGTGAGAGGAAGCTGGACCTCCAGGAGGAAACCCATGCAGACACACACACACACACACACACACACACACACACACACACACACACACACACACACACACACACACACACACACACACGTGGTGATGCTGGCCTGCTCACGCATCTCCGAGCACATCCAACATATTTGAAGATGACATTTCTTTAGTCCTCTTTCAGCAGGAATAATCTAGTACTTGGAAAACATCCAGAGCAAAGAGTAAAACACTTGTAATGATAGAATAAGCGAGAGCAGGCCGAGATGGAGCGTGTATTTCTGGAGGACGTTTACTTGAGCTCACTATTTGTCGAGTTTCAGTTCGGTTTATTTGAATATGTTTTCCCCTAAATACTTCTCTTCAGTCGCGTCCTTTCTTAGCCCTTCACGTGCCACATCAGTTTGCAATAAAACTGCATGTCACATTCGTCAAATCATTACTTTCACATCACGTCTACAACATCCATTTTAAATTTCTTGGAGCCTTTCATGCTCTCAGCCATGACATACATATTTGGTTCATTTTGCTCTCAAATGGAAAGAACTGATGTAATGTTAAGAGGCCTTCAAAGGAAATGATAGCATTCCCTATTAGTTATTTTGTGGCCTGCACGTGCTTGAACAGGCTGCGTGCCTTCCCCGTTTTTGCCTCCTTTAATCTGCGGTGTCAGTTTGGGCCTCTTCCCTTAATCTCTCTGGGCGTGTGCCAGTATGGTGACACATCTCTCTGGCCACAAACACTTGACATCTTGTGTGTCAAGTGAGCATTGCACAGACTGACTAAATGAAAGAAGAAGGCTAGGAATTAAAAAAAAAGAAAGAAAAACAGAGGGAGAAATGCACACAGTCTGTGGAAGTCTATAAGTAGTAATTCAGGAAACTAATAGGGCAATAAAAAAAAAGCAGCCGACATAGCCGCAGAGAGATAGAGAGGCTAAATGAATGTTAAAGCTAGAAATTAGCAAGGTGAAAGATATAGAGACGCGCTCGCACACACACACACATGGAGCTAAACGGGGCGTCAGAGTTGAAATACATGTTAATATGACAAATTAAGGTTGGCTGTAAATATAAAAAGCTCACTCCTCAGGTGTGTGTTTGTTACCCTCTGTGGAGATGATGGACACCAGAGGACTCTCTCTCTGTCTCACAGTAGCAGTGTGGTGAATGTCAACAGAATCTCATTGGCCTCCAGTTCAACTTTAACTACATCTGTCCCTTGGGTTGTGTGTGTGTGTGTGTGTGCGTGCATGCGTGTGTGTGTGCGCGCCTCAGTCAGGTAGAGTGGAAGGCTACACTCCACTCATATCCTGTCAGCTAATATGTATTGAAGAAGGCGCCGTTAGCGTGGAGGAACAGAGAGGCTTTTACCCATTACTGCTCAATGATTTTCACTCCGATTGCTTCATGTACAAAATCCAGTCAAGCGTTTAACGAGCGGACGGGTAATAATATGAGATCAGTTGAAAAGGTCTGAAAGGCATCAGTACCGTTAGTAATACTGACAACTTAGAAGAGGAACAGTTAGTCGAGTTGGAAACAGAACGTGATCACTATAATATGTCGAAATGCAGCTCAGAGTTAAACTGACTCTCACTCTGAGCAATCGTTGGATGACTTTGAGCGTATTGTCCTTCAAGTGATATGAAGAGGAGGTAGACCACCGGATGTCCTTTAAGCTCCATTTTCGAGATGTTAAATCTCTGGTGGGTGGGATTAGAAATAAAGAGGGGAGAGCTGCAGGAGGGCTCTCTGTCTTCTGCAACGTTATTGCCACAAGAGGAAAATTCGCTTTTGTTACAAACACTTTATTTTTCTCTTTGTTTTCTTTTAATCACTGTGGATAATTTAACATTACAGTGTTGAGATTTCGTACATATCAGAAGACACTCGTACTAAGTGACACTGTCTTCTGCATCTTTATGGTGTTCAGAGTGGCAAACATCTGTTTTTACATCTTTTTACAGGCTACTGAACTACATCGGTAACAAATACAGTCATGGACATACCTAGACACATACACACACTCATGCGCAGACACACAGATGCCTGTGGTCTGATATTCTCCAGCTGTCCAAATTATAGTTATTATTTTTGAAGAAACATTGTTTAGGGCAAATTTCCAAAGAAAATACATTACTGTCTTGCACAGGGGACAACTAATGGATTTGTTCTAGCTTTTTTAAGCTAAAAAAAACAAACCCTCACATACTTATTGTTGCTGGCTGCTGAATTCCATGCTGACTTTATTTTGGATGAAACCATCAGCCACAGCAATCAGTTAATATAAAACGTAATGGAGGCAGAATGTGTACAGCTTTTAACTCGTCCTCTCATTTGTGATAGAGAGATTATGGCAAAAATAAAAGAGAGCTCAAGTCTTCAGCCTCATTTCATAGGTTTTCTTATTATTATTATTATTTCGGCTGGTCCCTTTAGCGGTGGCCTCAGAGGATCATGTGCCTTCATCCTGTGTGTAGCATCTGTATCCTATGCTCATCTCCACATTGCTGCCTTTCCTTCTCTGTCACTCCAAACGTGCCTTCCCCCTCTGTTCTTCCTCTGTCTTTGGCTAACAGAAGCACAGTTTCTAACTGTGAGGATGATGATTATGATCCACGTGTTTGATTTGGCAAACATTTTATGCCGGATGCCCTTCCTGACACAACTCTCCACTATTTATAGTGGCGGGTTGTGTCAGCACTGGTTTTTCAGGTATCATCTGTCTCTTTTAGAGGGAAGAATGATAAAAGCAATGCTTCTTGTGGGAGAGAAGCTAATGAAAGCACTCTGAGACTTTTGGTCTGTGGCTGCATTGACTCAAGCGCACAAACACGGCAACCTTTTGAATTGATGTCATTCGGCCTCCATGGATAATAGCATTACACACTATTTGCTCCGCCTCTTAGTCCAAGTTAAAAATGGAAAGAAAAGGTATATGTTGATGTTTTGACACTTTGGACTGTGGGAATAAAATATGAACAATCAAGAATGCAGACTCTTTTTTTCTTTGTTTTGTTTTTTGTTTTTTTTTGCTGGCAAAGATAAAACTGTCAGATACAAGTGGAAAGTAAATGTCTGACAAACTCCGCTTGCAGCTCCTGCTGACAGGGAGCTGAATGTGTTTTTTTCATTCAGTGTCATTAGCGTTGGAATAATTTATAGACTTCCTGAGATGCTGTTGTACCTCATCTGTCCTTTTTCTGCTCATCTCGTTTCTACTGAATCCATCGTCACGTTAACACGAGGAGATTCACAACAAAGATTTCTTAGAGAACTGTATTCCTGAGATAAGTGTGAAGCTAAAGTTTTTTTCATTTTTATCGTGAGCTGGTGGGAAGAGAAATGATACCACTACTTCATTTAAAGTAGTTGTGTCCTGAAAACAAACATTTTTTTCTTCCAGACATACCGTTATTCATGAGACGAGCAGAGTACTGTGACATCACTGCACCCATGCATGTACATAGAGTTCACACAGTTAAGCACTTTGTCTGTCAATAACCAAATGTCTGATTGACTTGTGTGTATGTTTATTTTCTATTTCACTCATTTACTGCCTCTCTTCTTGCCTTCATAGTTATAGGTAAAAAAAACACTTTCTTTGGAACAGTGTAATGATCAAAGCGTCACACATGCTATAATTATCATTTGTAAAAAGGAATGATCAAATGTCACTTGTATCAAAAGTAATTATAGGAGTTTGGGAATGAGATTAATGCAATTAGGCCTCACAGTAACAACCTCGCTGACATTACTCAACAGTCCACTGATATTTACCAAACAATATAACACCCGATTCAGCGGTGGCAAACTGCCCCTGCTCCATCACAGCGTGTAATGAAAATTAGGTTGTATTTTTGTTGCTTTTCTCTACAAATGATGCCACTGAAAAAAAGGACTAAAAAATAGAAGTCTTCAACTTAGAAATGGATATTCAAGGAGGAAACAAAATCTCTTCACATCTTCCAGTAGTCAGTAGCAGAATCCAGTGGGTTGATTTAGAAGCCGTAAAAAAAAACTCTTTAAGTGCGTGACCAATGATCTGAGTCATCAGCTTTTAAGGGGTGCAGGCCTACAAATGACTGACATGGACAGACTGCAAACGACAAACCGAGGTACAAACCAAGGTAAAATCTCCTTTAAAAGACAGAGACAGCCAATGACACCCCAAGAGCAGACAGAAAATTTGCTTGACTCAAAGCTCCTGGAAAGAACAGAGACTGTATTTAGTGCAGAGCAGCCTGTGCTTACAGTCTGCAAGATATGGTTAAGTCGTTTGTACAGGATTCGTTTTTAGGAGAAGCAGCTCTGCTGCCCAACTTCAGTGCAACTCACTAATAATCAGTGTTGGGAAAGTTACTAGTTACTTCTACAAAAAGTAATTGAGTTAAATGTAACTAATTACTAGGAAAAGTAACTATTGCGTTACTTTAAAAACTCTGGGGTCCAGGGTGTTAATTGGCCGTTTTTGACCACATTTGGACTGACCTCTTTACATTTCACCTTTAAAAACTGTTTATCTCGCCTTGTTTGGTATAATTCTTTTCAGCACAACCTCACGTGTCTGAATTTACAGTGATTTTTTTATTTTGACAGTATATTAACAGAATTAACACGTGATCTAAAATCTAACAAAAAACATAAAATCAGAGTAGAAAAAAGTTCTATTTTTTACTGTAGCAAACACAAACGCTAACGAATCATTTTCATAAATTGAAATGCAAATATAAATTGTAAACCTATGCATAAGGTATATAAAGTTATATGCAGCTTTTAACCTAAAAATGCAGCCAAGATGGTTTTTGTTAAATAATAATTTCAAACTATTTACAGAACAATCAGGCATTTTGTATCAGATAAGATGCCACACAAATTATTTGTGCCACTCCAAAAAATAATTTCTGTCCATTATAAGATCAAGGAGTGCTTTCCAGCGCTTTCCATAGAAAACGCTGTTTTTACCGTTTCTTCCTGCAGTAAACTACACTACACACTAACTACCGTATTTTCCGGACTACAGAGCGCACGTAAATATTAGCCGCACAACTTGAAATTATGAAAACATCATATTTTGTTCATACATTAGCCGCACCAGACTAAAAGCGGGCTAGCGCTACTAGCCCGCAAGGTGCGCTAGCGGGCTAGTAGCGCTAGCGAGCAGGCTAGTAGCGCTAGCGAGCGGGCTAATTGCTAGTAGCGGCGGTGCACGGCCCGCCTTGCAGGTGGAGGGCAACGGAGCGACTGCTCCACCAGCCTCGGAAGAGCCCCGCAAAGTGGGCCGCGCACCGCCGCCCGACCGACCCAACCCTTAGAGCCAATCCTTATCCCGAAATGGATCTGACTTGCCGACTTCCCTTAGCTGCCTTGTTCTAACATGCCAGAGGCAGTTCACCTTGGAGACCTGCTGCAGATATGGGTACAGGGCCAGCGAGAACCAGCTTGCCCTAATTCGTACGGCACTACTTTGGTTGGCGGACGGACATGTGACCAACATATCACTCTTTTCCGTGTCTGATCAGATGCCTTTCCGCCAGGCAAAATGGCGGAACAAACCAAAACAAATCTTCTTACGATGTCACAAAAATCATGAAAAAGCCTTAGAAAAGCCGCACCGGACAATAAGCCGCAGGGTTCAAAGCTTGTGCAAAAAGTAGCGGCTTATAGTCCGGAATTTACGGTACACACTCCAAACACGCTAAACGTCACAAATCTCTCACATCTCAAATCTCGCTCTCTCGCCGCCGTCACTCCTAAAACTTCCCCCTCTTTCTAAACAACCAAACGCCATGTTGCCATATCATTTTCTGATTGGCCGACATGGTACATTTGTCCACCAATACAAAACGGGGAGTTTTTTGTTTTGTTTTTTGTTTTTGGTCGTAAGCAGAGAGTCCCTGCTAGCGCATGACAATAGTTTTCAGGAAAAAACACCGCATATATATATATTTTATCATGACTCTGGTTTTACGTGGAATATCAACACAATTTAAAAACTGGTTATATAGCATCGTGTTGTTATGCCATCTTACATTGGTTCACCATGACTACTTTATTCTTTCTCAGCCAATCAGCAGCACTCGTGCAATTGTTTTGCCCCCCCTAGCTCCTGGAAAGCAGAAAACTGCTTCAACCGTCTGTGAGAAAAATCGCATTTTCTTCGTAGTAACGGTAACGGCGTTGTCACCATAGAAACAGTAATTAGTTAGAATTCTAATTACTGAAAAAAGTAACACCATTAGTAACGCCGTTACTTGTAACACCGTTATTCCCATCACTGCTAACAATGTTCAGAAACAGAGTTGTTGGCATACTTATCATACTGTCCAACTTGGTTTTCCAAGTAGAGCTGCTTAACAGTGTCTGATGCATTCAGAAGTATTTACTAAACATCAGGCTCAGATGTGGCATACACTCATGAATGGTACACACAGCTGGCTAGAGTGCAAAGAAATAACCGACTTGTCTGACGTCTGCAACACATACACTTGGGATTGTGCGCGAGCTGTTAATAAAAGTTTTTGTAAACAACCCACCCTAACAGGAAAGCAAGCTGATTACTACTCTGGAACAAAGTGCTACACACACACACAGACACACACACTTTCTAATGCATCATGCAGCACCTTCTCTTTGGAGTTTGATATTTCATTGTTGTCATCACGATAGAGGACAGTAGAAGACACACACACACACACACACACACTGAGCGTGATAGAGAGGAAAAGAAAGACACACCGTTCCGTGTTACGGTACATAAGAGGGCCTCCAGTATTGATCCACAGTTACCCATTATCATCGCTACAGTACACAAAGATGCAAACACTGACACACACTTTCACAAATTCGACTGAAGCACAGCAGGATATTATTATAATCCCCAACAGGTGGGAGGCAGAACACCAATCAAGGTCACCTCTGCTGGAGCGAATGGTGAGTTGTTCTGATAACAGCAAACTGAAGGAAATCCAGCTTTCTAATCTGCCTACTGATAGGAAGGAGAAGAGGAGAGGAGGGGGAGGACAGCACGAGAGAAACAAAGAGGAATAACATCAAAGATCTAAACCTGTGTGTGTGTGTGCGTGTGTGTGTGTGTGGTTTGGGTTCACTGCAGGCAAATTCACCAAGCAAGCTCACATAGAATGATTTTTAGAAACTCTCACAGGCCACATTCATTAGTTATGTGTTGCCAGTTCCAGGCTGGACTCGGTTTTATTTTCAGAAATGCCTTCGTTCTCCCTGTTACAGATATCACAGTGCTGTAGATTTGTCAGCTGTTTGTCAATCTCCTATTCCAGCATATTTTAGAAGTGCTATATTGGATTGAGATGGTGACCACGGGGACAATTTGAGAACACTGAACTCATTGTCACGTTCAAAAAACGTTGAGATCATTTGAGCTTTCTGACATGGTTTGTTATCTTGCCCTCAGAAGATGGGTACACTGTGGATAGGTAGGCTTTCTTATTTAAACGATTCTCAGCAAGTCTTCCACTATGATATTGTCCACACCCATAAATTTGATTCACCTGAACATTGAGTATTCACTGGGAGAAACATTTCATCACTCATCCAAGCGACTTCTTTAGTCTCAGAGACCGACTGACTGCATCAAGATACCCCACACCATTAGAAGCCACAGGCAGCCTGTGCCATTGATACCAGGCAGGATGGATCCATGCTTTCATGCTGTTTTTGTCAAATTCTGATCTTATTATCTGAATGTTGCAGCAGAAATCCAGACTCAACATTTGTCCAACCTTCTCTTGTACAATTTTGGTGAACCAGTGTGAAATGTAGCCTCGTTTCCCATTCTTAGCTAACAGGAGTAATACCCCTTGGGTGGTCTTCTGCTGCTGAAACCCATCCCCTTCAAGGTCCGATGTATTTGTGCTCTTCAGCACACCTCGGTTCTAATAAGCGGCTATATTTGACTTACTGTTGCCTTCCTATTATCTCAAAGCAGCCTGACCTTTCTCCTCTGACCTCAGGCATCAACAACATATTTTCACCCAGAGAACTGCCGCTGCCTTCTCCTGTTTTGATCCTCGACAAAGTTGTGTGGCCACCAACAACGATGCCATGTTCAAAATCACTTAAATCGCCTCTCTTCCCCATTCTGGTGCTCAGTTTAGATTAGATTTGTTTTTTATTAAACCAGCTACAGCCTCAGTCTTTGCTGCCATCCACGTTTGCTGTCATTTCAGCTGTTGTTTAAATTTTATTTGCTGTGCATAGCAGACAGTGACCGCAAAGCAATTTCCCCAAAATAAAAAAGTAACATGAGAACAATGTAAATACATCTCATTTTTATATTACGATAGAAATATATGGATGTGACAATCAAACATTATTTATGGTGAATTCATCCACCGCTCGCTATGCAGGTTAATATACTATAATAAGACACTTTAAGTGCCACTAGAGATTGCTTTCTATATGAAACCTGTGATTTACTATCAGTGTGTTTTCCACCCAAGAGCCAATTTATTAAGTATTCATGGATATGAATTGCTCAGTGATTCTCTCGCAGAGTGTGCGCGTAGGTCTCTTGCTCCAACAGCAACTATGAAATGCACATACACCGTTACTGGGTAAATTGCCTAAATAATATATATGTACTACAGTCAATAAATATGACGACACACTGTACAGTTTAATGGAAACTGGATGCCTAAACTATATTATATAATCACACTTATATTTCTAAACCACCTCAATCTTTTAGGGCCCTGTGATAAATGTTCACCAGCACAAAAACCAAACAATAAGCCAGCCTGAAGGAAGTTAAATAATAAGTACGGCTCCACTGAATAATGAGTGTGTGTCTTTGTGTACACTTCAGGCTACAAAACTGTGGTGAAAACATCAGAGGAAGTGAAAAAAACAATTGCATTAGCAGCAGTTACAGTGTTTCGAATCTGGCAACGTTCATTTCTTCGCATTACTGGCCTCGTCTTTCTTACACAAGCATACACGGAAAACTGAATTGCAACAATCAATTATTCTAGAGCCAGAAATTTCCTGCTAAACTCATTCTTATGGGAAAGAAATCAGCAGCTAGGGGACAGCTGCTAGTAAGTACGCTCTAAATAAAGACAACAAATGCATCCTTGGCTTCTTTCACATTGCATAGGAAGAAGGTTTGAACCATTACGCATTTTAATATGAGGCCATTCATGCTGCCAGCTGAAAGCACATCTCGGTTTCAAGAATAAACACGCGTAAATCCAGACATCTTGCATGGGAGCGGGAACTCAAATTAACAGGCAGCACACAGACACTCGCCTAAAATCAGGAGTTATGCTAAAAAATAAAGAAATAAATTCCCCAAATCACAGCCATGAATGATTTGCCAGTCAGGCAAGATAGTTTTGGCATTGCATCTCAAAAAATGTCACCGCTAGCCTGTTGCACAAAAACTCTACATGCAGGGAAACACAGACACACACGCCGACTCATATTTTTTGGCCTTCTGATCTATGTAACTGCACCGATGGCTGTTTATCCTTCCTCCAAACATCGCTATGGAAACTGACTGGGAGACTGTTTAAGCAGAGTCCGACACATCATCATCGTTTTATTTATATGTTTCATGTGAGGACAACTTTGCACATCGCTTCATCTCCTGGAAACAGTGCGTTTGTCCTACCTGCAGAGATCTCGTTGGAATTCCTCGGAGGAGCAGCTGAATCAGTGAACCTCTGGGACTCAGTCTTGTCACTCTCATTTCTTTCGCCTGCAGGATATAACAAATTAACAATTTTAAATCATTTTAAAAACAGTTATTTCAGAAGGTGTATTTCTATCTGGGTCTCCTTCACTATATTGTAATAAAACATCCCAAACATAGTAGTACATACACAGCAGAGGAAAAACCTGAGTGTAACGCATCAGATCAAAGCTGAGTAACAATAAGAGGAAGGGCTGCATGAGGAGGAGGGAAGAGGGTGAGGAAAGACAATGAGAGGTAATGAGCAGAAAAGAAGAAAGGAAATAAGAGGAGGGGAAAGAGAAGAAGTCCAGACAGGATAAAAGTAGAGAAACGCGAAATGATTGATAAGAAGATGAAATAGGAGTGAGTAGAAGTATACTTGCATGACAGAGTAAGGTTTAGCAGAGGATAGGGAAAACACTAAGAGGAGAATAGTCATCAGGAGGAAAAGATTTGGGAGAATATAAAGCAGGAGTAAAAGATGAACCAACCTTTAAATCTGCCCTGAAGTGGTCGGCTCTGCTTGTTGCCACTGACTGCGATAACGCTGAAAGTGTAGACTTCAGAAGGACTGTAGTCTGTTATCAACACGTTGGTGTCTGATTTAGATACTATGATCTCCCTCTGCTGACCACCTGACAGAGAAAGGGAAGAAGGCAAAGAAGTGGAGTGGTGCGTGTTAGAGTCAGGCACTTTAATTCATGTATTTGAGTGTCTGGTAGACAAATATCACAATCTAAGTGCCAGATTAGTAACTCTGGCGATCCCCAAATACCGCTCATGGCTGTGGTTAGCTTTATGAGTGATTTGCAAAAGTTGTATAGTTTTCTAAGCACATACGTAGTTGGTTCATTTGAATTACAAGTGCAAAAAATAAAGAACATGTTTTTTGGGGCAATAAATATCAGCACAATAAGCAGTAAGTTGTGTATCACAAACATTAGTAAATTGGTTTGTGCACTTTTGTCCTCCCTACAGTATATTTTGCACCTTTACAAAGGAACCTGCAGAAATACATATACAAGCGGGTCAGTCCCAGACATTTCTGAGTTCCCACCTTTTACACACATTTTTGTAAATACCAGCAGCAGTTTGTTTGCAATGGTGCAACGTTAGTGCATCTGGCCATAACAGTTGGAGTCTCTTACCAACAGGGGATTTGACGCAACTGATTGCCAACTGGTTCTTTTGCTGGTCATAACTATGAGCTTCTTGCTGTGATGTGAATTTCTGTTTAATGTTTATATCTGTGTAGATAGACAGAAGAAAAACCCGCTCCGATTTTCACCACCTCATCATGGTTTAACTAACTTTATATTAAACTGATTACATGTAACCTCCAACGTGAGCCCATTCAATCACAGACTGATATCGGGGTGGCTCCATCTTCTTGCTATTTTATTGCCATCTTGATGCATCTTGCTTGATGCCACCTGACTGTGAGTGGTCGCAGACTTGGTCCCCATCTTTAGAGTAACCATTTCAAAAACAACAAGATCACATATTCATTGCACACAGTCGTGCCGCGGTCTCCGACCACTGTTTTTATCAGTGTGACTGTGGCATAAGTGAATTCTGCTTAGCTCTAGGGTTAGTGTTGTGTGTGTGTGTGTGTGTGTGTGTGTGTGTGTGTGTGTGTGTGTGTGTGTGTGTGTGTGTGTGTGTGAGAGAGAGAGAGAGAGAGAGAGAGAGAGAGAAAGAGAGAGAGAGAGAGTGAGTGAGGGTGTACGTGTCTGTGCATGCACTTCCCCAGCTCTTCTGTCGCCTGTCCCTGTGGGGTGCTGACTAATGACACCTCTGGTCAAAAGGAGATAAATCCTTCTGAAGGCAACTGAAGATCAAGTGAGGTAACCACATTGATCGCCTTCACAATCTGGAGGCTTGGCCCGTGGAGCCAAACCAAACTACTATTAATCAACCAAACAACAGGGCTCAAGTTTAAGGCTTTGACTCAGTCATTATATGAAAACTGACTGTTCATGTCTTATTTTTCTCAGAGTCTCCTCGTAAAGTTTCCTTACAGTCATAGATCACCTCGGTGACTGACTGACTGACATGGACTTATTAGATGGGAACAACGATGGAGTAAAGATCCCCTTCATATATACCCCCCTCACTTTTTATGTTCAGGATCAATTCTTGGTGCCCAAGTGATATTGATCCTTTATTTTTATGCTCTTATGCAAAATAAAAAGGTACTTTACTCCAAAATGTTGAATTTATCCTTTAAAGTCATTGCAAGTCTTACAAATTGTTGCAACACAAAGTGATTTGTTTGCAGCGAAGTACATCAGCCGCGGAAAACTCATTAAAATCATCAGCTGTCATTATCGAGTGTAATTAAGCAGATTTTTGAAGATTATGGCAAATAAATTGTGCTATATTTTACTTTATAAACAGTCAGTCTCAACCACAATAAATGGTAGAAAGTTGGCTAGGAGCTCATGGTAATCTACTTAACATAAGTACTTTATCACAACAGCAACATGGGCCTGGTACAACCATCAGGAAGCACACTGCTGCAGTCTTTCTAGGCCAACAAAATCCTTTTAAAGTGACAAAAATGTGAAGAAAGAGTACATGCCAAAATGAGACCATACTCTAAAACACAAAGTAAAACACAATCGGATTAAAAAAAAAAAAAAAATCCTAAACAAAGAATAACATGTTTCCATGCTTTAGGTTTCACTCTTCCGTCTCTGCCTGCTTTCTCCTTTTAAGTTAAACTGTATTTATATGTTACTTAAACTTTCCTTGCATATATCTTTCTAGTTTGTTCTGTGAAACTTATTTTTAGATAGCTGTTCTTCTGGATCTGATAAGTGAAGCTGACACTTAAACCTGTATTTTTTTTATGGCCACCAGGGGGCGATACTGGTAGTATTTAAATTGGTCTTCCCACCTCTAGTAAGCATCAGAAAAGGGGATGGGAGAGTATGCTCACAGGCTAATAACTTCTGATTGATGGGTAATAGGTAACCACATGATCAGAGAACATGTGGTTTCCCCGCCGACCTGGGCATTTGATCATCATGATGAGAAAGGATCAAGATATTTGTTGTGTCAAACTTGATGCAAGCGTTTCCATGAGGCGAGTGGGAACATTTCTCCAAGTGGTGAAGACGGCCGGACGAAGGGCATCTGCTGTCTGGAACTGTGGTCCATTTTTGTAAACTTCCCTTTGCCATCCATCTCCAAAGGTTCTCAG
>VURO01027508.1:0-31320 GCA_015108175.1 Pelvicachromis taeniatus
CCGAGCAGGTCTGAGGAGCAGTTCCTCAGACCGCATTATATCGTCATCTTCCAAGGACTTCATTCCAGAGCTGACGGCCGACACCTGGCCTTACCCCTCCAGTTTAGACGCGATAACAACGTGTTATTTTCCACCCAATTTATTATCTTTTCTTCGGAATCTCAACTTCTTCAATGTCAGCACGTCAAGTCTGGAACCAAAGTGTTATGCCTTTAAACCTTCTACCATATCAGACTATCCTGCTACCATAATAAATTCACATGCATGGCTATCATATCAAGCAAATTCTAACATTCTATACTCCTTAATAATAGAATATTCTAAAAATAACTGTCTATGTTTTCTAATCAATGCACAAAACCTACTCACTAATATAATGCTATAATAAACTAACACTACAATATTTTGGAGTATTCAAGCCATCTATACTTTACACCCTGAAGCTTACACAAAGGCCTGATAACAATATCATGTTAACTGTAAATATGCATAGATGTTAATACATATATATATTTCCACAAAATACCATGTTTTATGTTATAATATCACATCATCAAACTACTTAAATGTCTATTCTCAACACTGTAATAGATCAACACTAAAGAAATGCTAAATATAAATGAGAGAGTTCTTAATTTATTTATTTTTAAGAGGCAACTTGTTGATTACGCGCACATTGATGGTTTATAAATGCGTCATCCCCACACGATGACAGTTTAATTAGCAGTGGCAACCATGGTGCTCAACCTTGTGAGTGTTGAGATGTTCAACAGTTAATGTTTCAGTCTCCTTGTCTGTCTCTCTCTCTTCTCCAGTGATCTAAGCAGTAACCCCTTTGAGTGTGACTGTAAGCTCTTCCGGTTTGTCAGCTGTCTCCAGCAAAAAGGGGTGCAAGTTCGACGCTCAAATGAATTGCGCTGCAGCCATCCTCTTGACCTCCAAGATCAGCCTTTACTCGGTGTCAGACTGCCCACCTGTGACATGAAAACAAATACAGGTTAACACATGTACACATCATCTTGTGAAGTTAAAAGAAATCGCGCCCTCCTTAAATTCACCAGAAATCCTATCCTGCTCTTTTCAGTTTATACATCAGTAAATTGTTTATGTATTATGTTTACTTATATTTGAAAAGTAACTCAATTAACTGAAAATACAACAGAGGTGAAATACCATTTGGTTTTCTACCTCAGACAAAACAACAAATGTAATTGTATAGTATTATGCAGACTTATGATAAAAACAAACCATCAATCATCTTCCTTTAGACAGAGATGCTCTGATATCTTAAAGGCTGTGAGATTTAAACATGCATTGTCCACTTCAGGTCTGTATGCTGCATGCCTTGAGGACAGCAACAGTGGAGGACTGGGACGAAGTGAACTTGTTATCTTCTCCTACTCCACATTCCGAAACTTGACACGAGAACAGTGTCACAGTGTGTGTTTCAATGAATCGCATCGGTATGGGGGCTTAGGAGAGAAGCACGAATGCCTCTGCAGTAAAAACTCGGACCCCAACTATATCAGCACGTCTCAGTGTTCTGCTGCCTGCACGAACCCCGAAGTTATGAAGGTTTGTGTAAAGATTATTTCTCTGTCAGACAGGCTCAGTTTATAACCGCTGGTGCTCCATTATGTACATTTTTATATTTTCTCTGTAAGTCAGTGGTCACTTGATTTAAAAAGCAAGTTCTGGAGATCCAGTTTTACTTTTCTTTGCTCTTTTCTCATTTGATCATACAACATTCAGGATTTCCTGTCAAATTTCAGTAGCCAAACAACAACTTCCCTCTGTGGTTTGAATGACTTCCCTATATACTGAAGAGTGCTGTGCGGAGGAAATCAGCAATAGAAGTTAGCTAAAGCTCCAAATAAAAATTTAAGAATGGTTTATTTAAAATTGGAACAGTTTTATTAAAAACGCTGAGATATTATTCAGAACTACTTAATAATAGGAAAACCACAGTTATCTTAACAATTAATGGGAAAAATGGTTTATTATTTTATTTAAACGCGTAGGTATTAACACCAAAACTTCCTCTTCCTCGTATGGGTTCCTTCGATTCACAGAAATGTGGGTGGGCTCTGGCTCGCGATGTCTTTGTGGTGGAGTTCTCGGTCTTGCTGACTCCTCTCCAGCCGCAAAGCGTTCACAACCGCGTCACTTTCACCGCCAACTCCTCTGTCACACCCGTGACGCTGTCCTGGGACTTTGGTGACCTTTCACCCCGTGCCAACACCACAGGAAGCGTTAGCACCACGTCAGCTCACAAATACGGACTTCCAGGATCTTATACAGTCAGTCTGACGGCCTTGGCGGGACATAAGAAGGTGAGAGAAAAAAGAACAGGAAACCATTTTAAGCCATCTGTTTATCCAGGTTGAATTTTAAAATATCACTTGTGTGTGTTCAGGTGTCTGCACGTGGGGAGGTGACTGTAACGCTGCCTCCCAAACTAGAACTGCACTGTCCACCTTTTGTTGTGGCCAATAGGAGTCTGGAGCTCACACTTGTCAGCTGGGGCTCCGTTGGCTTGAACGTCGACTGGAAGATTACGAAAGATGATGTCCAAGTTGTCAAAGGTAAAGCCAACCAACACACAATCTCAGTTATTGAAATTTCACACGTTTCGAGCGTTCGACTCCGAGCTCCTCGTGATCATCAACATCCAATTAGGTTTTTTTTTTTTTTCTCTCCTGCTGATTAAATCTGAACATTAGCTTAATGCTTCTCTGTGGGGGTTATCTGGAAAACTGGAGGGATAAATGTTTACAGGAGTTACCATCATTAGGTTGGAAGATTTAATAGTTTAATCTGTTAATATTTTGTAATTAGAAATTTGGCAGTAATAAAAGATCAACATTGCACGGTCAAAGTCATTTCCAGAAAGCATTTCTTTTTGGGCACTTGGGAACAGAAAAAAAAACAGTTATGAATGAAGCTGCTGACACTTCAGCTGAGTATTTGTCTGGTACATCTGTGAGGAAACACAGTAGCACTTGTTTGTCTTTGCCTTTTGCCTTTTTGCACTGAGCATGTTAGTATTAAAAAAATGCCCCCCAAAAACCTCACACACAAATATATGTGTGTGTTTTTGTGTGTGCCAAAGCAGCTGTTCAAAATTGGTCATATTTGTCAGTTTAAACTTTGTAGCGTTGTGTCTGCGCTCCACAATCTAAGCTCAAAGTTTTCTCATTCAAGTGATCATTCAGTCTAGTCTTAGTTATGCACTTATTATTCACTCACCTTCCTTTCTCACGCATGCACAGACGTACAAACTCTTATATAAATTATAAACTTTATACAAAAGTCTTGAGAAAGATCTCTTTTCTTATATTTGGTTTCAAGGAGCCAGACTGTGCTTTAAAGTCGTCATCAGAAATAGTTTTCCAGGCTTTTTAAAAGTCTAAAAGCCAACTTTTTCTTTGGAAATGTTCTGCTTTTTCACTCATTTTCATTCCAGAACTTGTATTTTAATTTAAGAAGATGTTTTGGGGTTTGTTTTGTTTTTTCTGTAATAAACCATTGTTGTATTTAGGCACTTTGTCCCCATTTATTTCCTTGAAGTTATGAAAAATGCCAAAAATAACACAGTTTGACAGACATAGGGTTGTATTTTTGCATCAGTTATCAGTGCAGCGGTGCTTTAAAAAATAAGAGGAAATTTGAGAAGTGGAAGACAAAAGCAGGGCCAAAAAAAATGTCCGCTGTAGATTAACAGTGTCTCAAAGTCAGGTCCTTAAGAAATTATGAATCATGACAACATACTTACAAAGTATTTTGTCAATCCTAAATCGTTGCTTAATTTTTGAGGCTGAATTCTTATTGGCTGGCTTAATATTTCTGCATGATAATGAGTCCAAACACACTGCATATTCAGTAATAGTATACCTGGATAGAAAAACATAAAAAGGAACCAGTTTTAATACATTTTTGCACCTATCTTGCAAATTATAAAGAAAAGCGCGGTGACTCAGGACTTTTACACAGTCCTGTATCTCCTCCATTTTCCACCTTCCTTATACTCTTTCTGTACATCTCACAATGTAATATTTAATTGTTATTTGCTCATTTCACTGGTTTGTTTCTTTGCGATATTATGGGAAAGAATTTCTACAAAGTGCCAAAGAGTCTATGAAACTAATGTGATTTACTGAAGGACAAATTCATTATGATAGGAAAGAAATGCCAGTACTCCTTTTTTCTACTGTCTCAGCCAAGGAGTGTTTGTGTTTGCACATTAGTGAAGTGAGTCAGGCCCCGCGTCTTTCATCTGTCCCCCCCCCCTCGTCCTTTACTTTGCACCCATATATCAACATCTCTTGTGTCTACGTTTTTTTTGCTTGTTTGTCTGAGGCTTTTAGAAACTCTTGAGTTTTTTTTTTGTTTTGTTTTTTTTTTAAGTCTCTTATCAAAAACTTTTTTTTTTTACTGATTTTTGTAGCTCTTTTTGTATCGTAAATAACAAGGACTTTTACTGACACACGTATTTGAAGAAAACTTCACATTAATACTTTCTACGTTCTACAACAAATATTTGAGGCCACTAAAAAAAATAAGATAAACACATTCCTAATTTGAAATGTTGTTTGAGCGCACTGATTTGCAATGATATGCAAGTTACTGAGTGAGTGTGGGAATTCAGGATGTATAGGATATGCAGTGTAATTCTGTACTTCAGCATGTTTTAAGTTGGTTATGAAATAGTAGCTGTACTTTTTTTTTTGTATTTCCAGAAAGAAAACCTTCCAAATGTTTGTTAAACAACATTCATATTTCTGTTCCCTTCCAGCCTCTCCCTTCTGTCCGATAGATGCAACGCACGATCATGAGTCCTCAAGCTGTTTCCAGATCCTTCCAGGAGAGCTGAGCTGGACTGATGCTCGAAAACAGTGTTTGAACCGTGGTGGGGATCTGGCAATAGTCAGGAGTGACAAGCTGCGTAACCTGCTGGCCATAAAAGTCACACAGTGAGTGTTATCTCTCTCTATACTCTGCAGAAATGCAGGCTCAGTGTTCGTTCTCTATGTGGGTTTCTTTTTCTTTTTTCAGTAATACTGTATCCAGAAGTGATGGCAAGTTTCTCAACCTGAAACAGGAAAATGATTTCAGTTAACCATTTTCCTCAAGAGCTAATGTATCTGTGCATTATTACCAAGGGGAACCCTAAGAGCCGGTGTAGCAGTACAGCATGGTCACATAATAATTATTTTTGTGAGCAGCAATACATTTTTCTTCCTGTAGGGACTGTGATCAGCTGACCTGTGCAGCTACTCCAATACTCACTGCTCTTTGTGGATTTAGCTAACTCAATACATGAAGATAAAAGGACACCATAGAGCTGTTATAAAAGGTAGAATTTAGTGAGTGAATGTAAGCAGCATCATCGCCGTAAATTCAAGTTTCAGCTAACCAGTCCAGCATAATGCAACAATAATGCAGTCTAATCAGCGTGGCCTGTACTAAACTACCTGGTATTTCCATGCAACCTTGCAACACAAAAACAGTATACAGTATACTAATTCGTTTTTTGGTGTTTCACAGAAACAGTGTTTATCAGAAGGTCATGTATAGATCCACTATCTGATTTAAAGACCTTAAAATAAATAAGCATGTTACATGTAAGATTAAAATTTCCAGTCTATAAAATATCTGTGAAGGTTCTCAGTCATCCAGGTCATGGAGCTTGGAAAGAAAAGCAACCGGACTTCTTTAGGTTTCATGAAGATGTTTCGCCTCTCATCCGAGAAGCTTCTTCAGCTCAGTCTATCACTCTCTGAGGAGTCCTTACTGTTGAAGATAATCTCCTCTTCTTCCTTCTTCCTTTCCTTCTCTTTCTTACATCAGTCTCAGACATGATCATTTTTTCTCCCTGGGAAATAAAACAATTTGTGTATTTGGTGATTTTTGTTGAGCTGTTTGAAAATCTCCGTTTTAAATTAGCTTCAATTTAAAAAACAAAAACAAAAAAAACAACGACAAAAAACAATAATCAATGCTTGCCCCTCGTCTGTAGCTTAAGTTCAGCGACTGAAACTTCATGTCTGCACCGTGAACGCATCACAGGAATGGAAAGGGAAAAAAAAGGATGTTAAATGCGTCAACGGGTCTCATTTCTGAGCAAGTATCTAAATCCTGTCACTGGAAGTAACGCCAGCTCACACAGTTCATCTTCCCTATTTTAGTGACAAACTCAAACAAAGCTATGTTCCAGTCTGTTTGCTGAAGCGACAGCCAAAAAGTATCAAAACAGCCAAAAAGACTGAAAACAGATGTGAAACTTTCGATCACTGACAGTCACAGAATTACATGGTTTGGATAAAAGGTGCATGCGAAATGTGTTTGTCCTTTTTCTCCCCTCCTCTGTGTGTGTGCATGCATTTGTGTGTGAACTTATCCTTATTTGACTGAATGTGACCCCTGTCTTATGTGTGTACTTTTTCTTGTCTCGTCCACGTTGATAGGATACACTTTTTTGCTGCATGTGCGTTTGTTTGATGCGCTGTGCATGAACAAAGCTCTGGATTTGGCTTTGCTTTGGTTTTGTAAAAGTCTTCTGCCCTCGCACTGGTCTGAAGGCTTTCAGTGTTTTGTGTTGAAGTGTAAGAAGGTCACAAAAACACATCTGTAAAAGCACAGCTGCATTGTAACTTTAACACCGTAGGAAGCTGAGTTTTTGTGTGTGTACATTTGTGTGCTAATTTGAGTGTAGGACTCGTATACCAAAGGGGATGAGAAGAAAAAAACTTGCTGCAGATGTAGCTTATCCCCGCCATCCTCTTCTGCTCATGTGTTCCTCCACCCCTCTCTTATATAAGAAACTTTCTTTTTTTTTTTAAATCTGTCTTTGTTTTTTTGCTACAAAGAAGTTTTCTTGTTCTTTTTCTGCCTTTGTTTAACCGCTGGTCACTCGTTCTGATGTCATTATCAGCGTTTTTTTTGAAAAATCAATAAAGTGGGGAAGAAAAGGAAATTACTTTTATCCGGGTGATTTTTTTTAGAAAATGTCAGAAAATGGCTAAAACCTGCTTCAAACAAACTGTCTAAAATGTTTGATTTGTTTCCACCTGTCCTTAGATCATGATATCACGCTGACTTTTCTTTTAGAGGGAAGGCCATTTTGTGTTCAGTTAACTGTGCGTGGGAGGAAGGAAAATCAAAGTGGGGAGCGGCGAAGTCCATTAATGGACACATTGAGTCAAAATCCAATTTATCTAACATAGTATCTCCGTATTATCCCACTGGGGTTCAATCAAAACCACTTTTCATTCTCTATGCCCTGCAAACATTGATTATTGAGGGGCGCGATTGGCAGACTTTATTCTCACTTATTAAGAGTGAAACTCATTTACTTCAGAGTGTTTTGTAAAGAGGTTTGTGTCGGGTTTTGTTCTTTGTCAGGCATCATGAAAAAGAAAATCAACTTTGCTGTCTTTTCCTGCATTTAAATTGTCCTCACTTTTGTTGTGTCTGTCTTTCTGTGTGCATTCTGAAAAGGTGGTGCGAGGTTCAAGTCACGTAGCTAAATGTCAATCATTCAGTGTTAATCTGTGCATTACCTATTTGTTTCTGCATCAGGGAGCGAGGTGTGTGGCTGGGCCTGAGTGATATAGACACCCCCGGCAAGCTGCACTGGGTGAACGGATCAGAGATGCAGGAGGGAGAGGAGATACTGCAGCATCGTTCGACGAGCTCTCGTGGCAATGTGTGCGTTTTCCTTGAAGCACGCGGTCAGACTAGTACATACCAATGCAATGCCAAGCGGCCGTATATGTGCCAGTATACTGCTGAAGGTAAGCTCACTGACACGCTGCCTCATAATCCAAATATAAAGCAGCTCACATACCTAGATTAGAGAAATGAAATGAAAACTGAGGAACAGATTTAATGCAATTTTACCCACATCGCGTAGAATTGTATGCAAATTAAGCTCAGTCAGATGACTCCTATTTAAATGATTTATTACCTCAGTAGAATAAAGTTACCATTTGTGTCTGGGCACTAAACCCATCACCATATATGTGTCACTTATAGAAAGTGAGGAGCATTTAATACCCAACCCTCTCCTACCTACCCACCCAGAAAGCTTGTTTTTTAGAGGTCCATGTGGGCCCACAGTTGGCTGTGCATCAATGCTTGGGCCCATATGTGCCCTATGGTACATTACTGCCTCTAACTGATATGGATATCGAGCACACTGTCGATCACAAAATGTTGCTTATTTACAAGATGTTTAAAAATGGGTTACCAGAGCAGTGCCACACACACATTTGATTTGCAAGATATTCACTGCATTTTTTTTCCTGACACAACCACAAAAGAGAGATGTGTCTGCTTCAAGGCTGGTTTACACATTTACTTGGTATGCAAATGTGTAAACAACTAAACTGTGGTGCTACCAACTCAAAAAAAAAAAAATGCTCCTCCAAATTCTGCCAAACAAGTTACTTGGTGTTGGGTTGCCCATAGAAACCCCAGTGGCCCACCTACCACCTAGCAGCTAGCTCAGGGGTGGGCAAGTCCAGGTCTCAAGGGCCGGTGTCCTGCAGGTTTTAGATGTATCCTTGATCCAACACAGCTGATTTAAATGGCTGGTAATGAACTAATCATTTGATTCAGGTGTGTTGACCCAGGTGATATCTAAAACCTGCGGGACATCGGCCCTTGAGGCCTGGAGTTGCCCACCCCTGACCTAGCTGTTCTATGGGCAGCCCACAGTGGATGCTTCACTCTTGGCTTCCCTCTTGGGGGCACAAAAGGGTGAAACTGCAGTGGACCCCACATGGGATTCCTTTTAGCAAGTCCACTTTTCCATAATTCCATATAGGAGCCCCCAGCAGCAAAACAGTTGTGGGCCCTGTGTGGGCACATCCAGTTGGGGCCTACATGGGATAAGTATGGGTTTGCCCTGCCCACACAGGTCCAAGTTCACCCGCAGCGCACATGGGCATGTTTGCTTGGTATGCCAATTTTCATTATGGTCTTTTGTTAACGTCGAAGGGGGTTTTTTGGGTTTGTTTTTTTTATATTTCATAAACTACCAAACCCCTGCGTTATGCACAGGCGATAGGGAACATACAAGCACACATACAGACATACACTATGGTGAATCCTTTTTTTATTTTATTTTATTTTTGAAGAAAGCAAAGTAGCTGAAAATCTCAGAATTATCTTTGCATGGAAATACAAATTGCCTGTAGAGATCTGTTACTCCCTCTAACCTCTCTGTTTTTTGTTTTTTTTTGTCACCTTGAATGCATCCTTCTTCTGCCTCTCCAGTCCGTGTTCCAGATGCCGGGATCTACATGGTTGGCATGGCTGTGTTTCCTTCCCATCATCCATTCCACAGTGCTTCACCCACACTCCACTCTGTTTCACAACCTCCCAGTGGTGTCATTGAGGTAAGGAGATATCTCAGCTTAATATCTTCCTTTTTTTATGCATCACACTCATTCCAGACCCAATTTCATCAAGCTATTTCTGCTTTATTTCTCAGATGCTGTTGTTCCCTGCACTGAGCTTTGTTCAGGCAGGTCGTCTGTCCTCCCTGGAATTTGTCACTCAGGACCTCAGCTCACAAGTCCACGTCCGATTTCAGATATACAGACCTCACTGTCATTATCACGGCACACACCTGCTGCTCCCCAGTGAGTCACACACACAGAAACTCTCTAATATACACTCGACAGGTGTTTAGAAACATATAAGCCACCTGAGCCCACACCTCTAGTCAGACACACTGACCAGCCTTGTCTTAAATTGTTAGGTAGGTGAACGTGAAAATAAAGTTTTCATGGAGACAGAAAGTATAGCAAAACACGAGGGGAAGGAAATCAAACAAGGTCATCTCAGTTCTGAGCACTTCCTGTCCTCGTTTACAATCAGCAGACACACAGTGACATGTCTGCATGGGTCCACTGAGACATAACTGCAAAGATGTACAATAGAAAGACATGAGAATCAAAGATTCTGAGAGAGAGTGGCAGCTGGCTAAAGACATGCGGGCATGTTTTCCAAAAGCACTTTCATTTCAAGCTTGTGAGGCTGGGAACGAGATGAAGGAGATGATAGGAGAATGTAGCCTTGTATTAATCACACTGATGGCACGTTTGGTCCGCCCCAGACGTACATGCACACACATCTTTCAGTTTCCTGTTCCACACGTGCACAACTTTTGACTTGCTTGCTTGAAGAGATTTTCTTGTTCTCTCATTCACTAATTCTTTGCTTTAATCTACATTTTTGCCCCTTTATACTTGTTTGCCAAAACAAGAAAACCATAGTGTCTTGCGTTAAACTAATTTCAAGCTTAACTGCACCTGTTGGCAGAGCTAATGAGCTCACAGGTGTTCTTAGCAAGGTCGAGAGCATAAGACCTGAGGGATGTCGGTAGATGTAGATATGAGCAGCTAATGAAAAATCGTTATTGTTATGTAACTACTCGTCTGCATATGCAATAGCAATTAAGTTGAATAACACTGCTGCATGTACAAATGTCATTTTTAAGAAATAACACAAAACCTCTTGTCTTAGGTTGTGGAGGCCCAGCATGTGCCCCGGTAGCTCTTTGTGTCTCTACTGACACCAAGAGCAGTGATCCATCCTCTTGCCCCCGACTGGAGCAGTGGTGTCCCTTCCAGGGTCGGTGCCTGCCCCTGTCTAATCCCTGCCCACCATCTTCCTGTCCTAACTGCACCCATGTTCAGCACCTGACAGCTGGGACATTTAGGCCCCGATACATCCTACAGGACGAGGTGGTTTTCACGCTGCCAGCAGGATCAGCTTTACATGTGCAGGTGAGAGGACTCGCTTTTGCTTCTAATGTCAGTGACTTAATTTGAGGATGTACATTTACATGCTGCTGTTGTGCAATGCCTGTTAGTTCACTACTAAAAGAGTGTTCGGTAAAACAGACACATAACTAAAAACAAACTGGTATCTATTTATTATCTGCCTTTAACTTAAACCTTTCTGGTCCCTATTTCTCACAGTTAAAAGATCAGTTGGAGGACATTTTGGTTTCACGTGGTGATGTGATCGCTCTGCAGCATGATGCCGGTCTGTCCTCCCTGCTTCGCTGCCAGGCTTCCCCACAGTCACCATGGCGACAACCTGTTTTAGGTCTTAAACGATCAGAGTGGTTCTGGATCAATAACACCAGACTCCCAGCAGACAGTTCACCTGACCATGACACTGACCTTCTGCCTGACCCGGAGCTCGACATAGAGACACTGGTGAAGAGTGGCGAGGGAGTCTGGCTGGAGGAAGTTGTTTGCCCTGTCAGAGTTCTCTATATGGAACAGAGTAAGACTCAGCTACAGGGATCACAGCTGTCTGCTGGTCTTCCTCAACCTGGAAACTACAGCCTGCTGGTAAGCCATCAACACAGTGTGTTATATCCCAGCATGCATGTGAGAGATTTCTACACGCAGGAGGACACTGAGGAACCTGTAGTGAAGAGTTTGAAGTGTTAAAATCTGTATTTTTTTTTTCTATAACACCAATGTTACAAGATACTTACAAGTTTTAAACATTTGAGGACATCTTTGGCTGTTATTTTTTCGTAGAGTGGTTAACCTATTTTTCATGTTTGTATTTAATAGTAATAATTTAAATAAAATGTAATTACATTTCAGGTGACTTCTGTTGAAGCGTCATACTCAGTCTCAGCATCGTGCCCATTGCGGGTGGTGGCTCCATTGGGCCTGACAATCCTCCATCCCCCTCCGCAGAATGGCACCCTCTACATGCAGTCTGATAACACCCAGCTTCTACTCCGTGTGCAGTCGCACGAGCCAACAAGGGTGTCTTGGCGTGGCAGTAATCGTAGTGTCACTTTCCAGTCTGAATGTCCCCTGGATTTTTTGTCCAATCCAGCACTCTGTCAGCTGGGGCCAAACCCAGGGTCTGGGGCTGTGGTTGCAGAGCCCAGCCAGTTTGCAGTGCTGGATCTCAGCCTGAAAATAGAGGAACAGAAGGGTCCAGTGCAGGTGGAGCTGGAAGCCCACAATAATTTAATAGAAGCCAGCCTGAAAGTGATTGTTCACCTGGAAAAGCCATTAAGAGGATTGGTGGTGCAGCCGCATCCTGCACGCAGGGTACTGATGGAGTCAGTTGTGGTGAGTGTGTGTTTTTGCTTATATGCTTATTTAAATGACAGTTTTATGAAGAGATCATAATTAGTGTTTATACCCTGCTTTATGCTCTGTGTGTACTGTAGAGCTACACAGCATCAGTGCTTGAAGGCTCCAACCCCACATTTAAATGGACAGTGGATGACAAGCCCTACTTCACTTATTACAACACGGTCCTCAATGTCATCTACCAGAATGCTGCTGTCTACAAACTTACAGTGAGTTTCTGTCTCATCTATTAAGCCAAATTGTTCTCACAGTTGTTACCTACATATGCCCATTTATAAAAAAAATAAATGAATATTTAAAATATTTCTTTTTGATACCGTTTGCATCAGACAGCTGTGTTCGCTCTGCACCTGTGTCATTAATGTCTAGAAAAATTCAGAAGTGCGAAGAGGTGTGTGTGAAAAGAGTTACAGAAAACGAAGACAGCCATCATTTGGAAGCTAAAGCCAATAAATGTCTGGGAAATTAATTTTAAACTGAACAATGAACTTAATCAATGGCTATCAAAATAACACAACGGTTGTTGTTGTTGTAACGACTTACTTGTGCAAATGTAACATTAATGTCATACTAACTACGTGATCTTCCCAGGTGACAGCCATGAACCATGTCAGCACGCTCACAGACCATTTCAACGTAACCGTAGACCGGCTCCAGCCCATGGTCAACCTCACAGTCAGGGGAGTGCCAAATGTGGTCCCCCAGGGCTCCACTCAGACTCTCACTGCCTCGGTGCTCATGGATATGTCCGTTTCTGCCACTTTCCGGTATGAACACCAGGGTGGATAGATGGACAGCATTATGTAGTGTAATCCCAAAACTGCCTATTTCTGTGTCTATTACTTTTATTATATTTTTAAGGCTGAGTGGAAAAACTGTTTGTTTGTTTTCTCTATTTCTCTTATGCTTTGCTCTTCTTTCTGTTTTTCTCTTCTTGTGTGCCATAATAGCACTGCAGCAGTCAAGTCAGAGAGAAGCCTTGGATTTATAACTGTGCGGTTAGGGAAGATTGCTGACAAGAATTTTCCCCTCTGTGCGGCTGTTTCCCCTCTACTTTTTTTTTTCTTGATTTTTTTTTTTTTTTCTTCCACTCTTTGTATCCCACCAACTTTGGAGTACTCTCTCACTTAGTTTCTCTGCACTCTCACCATTTTTGGTTCTGAGACGCTTCCTCAGTTCCAGTTTCCACTTCGCCTCATCCAAACCCTCTATTGCATCGTCAGAAAAGATTCTCACTTTCCATCTCTCCAGCTAGTGCGCCTGTGTTTGTGTGCATGTATTAGTATTACTCTTGTTATGTCTTTATAACCTTGTTTACACATTCACTTGTTGGTATCATAAATTATATAAAGAACGTTGCTTTTTTTTGTATTTGTAGATTTCTAATATTTTTGTGTTGTATCATGTTGCAGATGGTCTTTTGGTGATGGAGGATATAAGGAATTTGAATACAAGCCTCCCTACTCTTCCTCCCTCCTTTGTCAAGACTCACCTAATCAAGTCCTCCTAAGCAACAATATTACCTATATCTACTCTCAGCCAGGTAACAACAATGGCATTGAAATAGAAATGCCTATTTTTGCATATTTTGTTTTTTAAGCCTGAAAGTAGATAATAGCCTAGAAGTTATGATAATCAGGTTGATTTAAATGTACCCACCCTCCCCTTCAGGGATGTCTCCTTAGGCATATTTGACAGTTCACAGCTGTTTTGAATACATCAAAAGAAGCATGTTCTTGATTGTTACACAGCTAGTTCTTCCGCTGAGAGTGTTTTTTAATTCTCAACATGAAAGTCCAATCAGTTTTGCACAAAAGTTATCAGACTGACTGGCAAATTTTGGGTACATGGTGAAATTTCAGACCTAAATGCAAGAGATCAGATTAGGACCTCTGAGCCAGCTCAATGGAGCAAAATCTAAAAATATAACAGAAGCGCTGGAGGAGGGCCAGAAGCTAAATTTAAATCATGCATGTTTTTTCTATTTGTTTGTGGACAGAGTCACAGAACTTTATGATCCAAACGTGTACAGAAAATATCTTCTTTTTTTTCATGATTTTCCCTTTTTTTTTTCTTTTTTTTTTCCAGGAATATATACTGCACTGGTGTCAGTTTCCAATCGTTACGAGAACATCACTAAGAGCATCAACATGAGCGTCTACAGCATCCTCACTCATGTTAATATACAGACGGAGCCAACACTTCTCCTCGCTGGCAAATCAGCTTATTTTGAGGCTCACCCTTTGCCCACACCGTATGGAATTCACTATGAGTGGCACTTTGGAGATGGCTCTGTCACTCAAAAAGGTCGCCGTGTGCCGCACACCTTTACAGAGTCGGGCAACTTCACTGTTTGTGTTTCAGTAAACAACACCATCAGCTCTAATAGTGCTTGTGCTGAGATGTTTGTCTATAAGGAGATTGAAGATCTAACAGCTAAAAGCACTTCTCCCACAGAGCTTCACAGTCCTACAAAAGTGTGGGCACACCTTCGTTCGGGTAACAACATCACATGGACATTCTCAATGGGTGATGGGAAAATTTATACTCAATCTGAGCCTAACGTGTCACATATTTATATGAAAGATGGTAACTATACAGTAAATGTGACTGCTATGAATGCTGTAAGCTCTGGATGGACAGTCCTACCAGTTCAGGTGTTTGTCTTCCAAGTTATAAGAATGGAGCCCTGCGGATGTGTCAGAGAGCAGACCACTGTCAACTTTCAAGCCTGGGTGTCTGGTAACGCATCGGCTCACCTATACGAATGGAGCTTTGGGGACGGAAGCCCCAACGAGACACACCGTGGCAATCCCAGAGTCTCTCACACTTATTTGGCAAGTGGGAATTACCACCTTTCCCTGCTCCTTTCCACCGGTGTCAACAAGATCACCAAGGCCAATTTCTTTACCTGGGTGTGTGTGCAGCCAGCTTTGACCAACATCAGCCTTACCCCAGAGAAATTCCATTACGCTGTTGGAGAAGAAATACGATTCTGGGTCAGAGCTGAACCTGAATTTAACTACAGTTATCAGTGGGACTTTGGTAGAGAGGAAGACCCTGTGCTCATTCATGGTTCAGGGAATATGGTGACAGCATTTAAGAACCCAGGTCTCTACATGGTGACGGTAAATGTTTTCAATAACATCTCGAGCAGTAACGCCACTGCTGTCATTGACGTTCTGATGCCCATTGGACCAATTGTCATTCAGCATAATGGCACTAAGTATAATAATTTGACACTTGGCACACCATACACTTTTATCAGTTCTTCATTAGCCTCCAATGTCACTTACACCTGGAACTTTGGAGATGGAAATGAGCTTACAGGACAGAATGTCCTTCATACCTACAACATCTCTGGAAAATACACTATCACGTTGAAAGCAGCCAACACAGTTAGTCGGAATGATACTACTTTAACAGTTATTGTGATTGCACCAATAAGTGGGTTGAGAGTCAATGCAAGCTTGGTAAAAGTCCCTCTCAACGACTCAGTCACCTTTGAAGCCCAAATGGAGAAGGGCGATCGGTCAAGTGCGCGGTACTCTTGGATACTGTGTGACCACTGTACTTCAATCCCAGGGAACTACTCCATGTACTACACCTTTCGTTCAGTTGGGACTTTCAACATCATCGTGACGGCAGAGAATGATGTAGGAACAGCACAAGCAAATACCTTTCTGTTTGTCCAACGTAAATTGGAGGGGCTGCAGATTTTGGCAGAGGAGACTGGCGGAGAGGGAAGCACCAGATTGGATGGTTGTTGCTTTCCTACAAACCGTGGTCTCCAACTTCAAGCTGGATTAAAGGAAGGCACCAACATGACCTTTACTTGGAACATCATCAGAGAGCTAGACCCTGACAGCTCATTCAACAAAACTGGGAAAACAGCTCAACTGAATTTTCCCAAGCCTGGTCCCTGTATCATCTTCCTCTGGGCAGCCAACCTTCTGGGTCAGCTGTCTGTCAACAGAACCATCCACTTCCTAGAACCAGCCGGAGACGTGCACCTTCAGATCAGCAAAAACCCAGTGGCAGTCAATGTTTCAGTAAATCTCACAGTACTAACTACAGAAGGCTCAGACCTACGGTATCGTTGGTCCGTAGATGGAAATGCTCTGCAGTGGAATATGCCCTGGAAGATCCACACCTTCAACACTGTTGGGGAAAAACAAGTAACTGTGGAGGTCTTTAATGAAGTTAGCTCAAAGATTGTGTCAAAGCGTGTCAGTGTCCAGGAAGTAATTTCTGGCCTAAACTTCTCAGTCACTAATGGGACTCTGGACAGTTACATAGCAACAGGTGACAGCATCTCTCTACAGGGGAATGTAGTGACAGGAACCAATGTGACGTGGACATGGCTGCTGGATGGAAAAACAAAAACGGGAAAGAAAATGTCTGTAATTTTTCAGGAGCCAGAGATAGCCACTATTGCTTTGAATGCCACCAATGGTGTCAGCTCGCAAGTGTTTTCAAAGGAATTCTTTGTTCAGGAAAAGATTGATAAGTTGGACTTTAAGGCAAGTAAGAAGATTGTTGCAGTGAATGAAAAGGTGGACTTCATTATTACCATGGCAGCAGGTTCAGATGTTGAACTGATTCTCAGCATCAGTGGCGATGCAACTGTTCGCGCGAAGCCTAACGAGATCTACAGCCATGTATTCAGCAGGGTGGGAACATACAATGCGAATCTCACTGCTCACAACCAGGTAACGTAAAGGAAAAAGCTAGATACAGTACATTGTAAGAACAAGTCAGTTTTACTCAAGATATCAGATACTAGATACTAAATAAAATAGTCACTTGAAATTAAGTCCCCATCATCACCTTTTTTAATGTCCCAATTGTGTTCATCTAGGACGTACATCATATAAATTCTCGACATAGTGCCCTTTAGAGTCAGTGACAACATTTTTCTGTTTTCTCATGTTTATCAGGAAGTTTTTGAATGTTTTGCGCTTCACTACAAGGGGCAAAGTCGAATAATCCAAATGACTTCTGCTAACTGGACTTTAGAAACATAGGTTTAACATAACGCTGGTGACATAATGCCATGTATTGATTTCATGCAGAAATTAGAATCAATTAATTATTAAATATGTTAATCAAACTAGCACAATTCCCATATTTTGTTTGCCTTGTCTATGCGTCCAGGTCAGTTCTAAGAGAATCAATCTCCATGTTGAGGTGATGGAGCTGGTGCGTGGGCTCTCCATTGAAGGAATCTCAGACGCAATCGCAGTTGGTGAAAATAAAATGTTTGTGGCCAAAATATTGGCGGGTAGTTCTGTTAGTTATCTGTGGAATTTTGATCTGCACCATCACAAGTCAACACTTCTCGGCAAAGAGGTACACTCGGTTGCATATGAAAAAATTGATAATATCAACATAAATATCACAGTATAACAGTGGTTTGCTGCATGAACAGTAATGTATCTCACTGAATCACATCATTCCAGGCATACTACACTCCAGAAGAACCAGGTAATTTGACCATTAAACTGAACGTCTTCAACAGTCTGCAAGGTCAAGAAGTCACCAAGTGGATATTGGTACAGAATGTGCTGAAGACTGCAGAACTGTACGCTGTGCCGCGGAATACTCTCATTAATAAGACAGTGAAACTTAGAGCCTATATCCTCCCCATATCTAATCCTGTGGTGTGCTTGTGGCGGTTTGGCGATGGCTCTGCTCCCGTTCGCACAAACATCACAACTGTGGGCTATGAGTACAGACACAAAGGACACTATCTGGTGCAAGTATGTTTCTTTGAATTCCGCTCTGTTTGTATCTGTTAGGTTTATTTATTTGTCACAAATGCCGTGTCTTCTAAGTACTGTCATTTTATGAGCTCGTTTCTGTTCCTTGGTAGGTAAACTGCAGTAACATGGTGAGCTGGGTGTTGGCGCAAGTGGAAGTAAACATCAGTGTGTTAGAGTGTGAGGAGCCAGAAGTCCATGTGGTTCAAGCGCCACGCTTGTCCATCTGGCGCTCCCAACCCGCTTTGGTAGAGGCCAATGTGGATCTGAAAGGTTGCATACGCTACGGAGCTCAGTACCTCTGGCAGATATTCTCAGGATCCTCTTGCGGTAGTGAAATCATGAAAGACCAATCAGTGACCCCCGGGGCTACGACTCGTCTGCCGGTGGAGGTGGACATGCGGCGGCTGCAGCTGTCGTTGCCTAAGATGGCTTTGGCAGCAGGGAACTACACATTAGTGTTTTCTCTGTCATATGAAGGTGTGCCTCTAAGGAAAGCTGCCTGTCTGCATTTAAGCATCGTCTCCACTAGGTCAGTAGAAAAAATAGCAACCACAAACATAATCATATAAGTTTCTTCTGTGATGTTGGTCCTTTTTTTCATTATTTACCTTTCAGCACGTAACATGTCATATTATTAAAATAAATTCTATTTCTGTGAGACAGCTCTGGCTGTTAGCACAGTTGTCCCAGGTACCTGCTGTGCAAATCTGTTGTTTTGAACTGTGAATCACGCAAAGCTACTCTGGTAGAGTCCAAGAATAAATAATTACAGCAGTCTATGTCAAATCAAATTTGATAACCAAATTTAAGCAAGTGGTTCCATTAATATTTCCTTGAATGCCTTTGTGACATTCACAGCATGATTGGAGAGAAGTGTTGTTGGTGTTCTGCTCACGTTGTTTCTAATGCATTACTGGTCCTACAGGTTCAAATATGTGAATGTCTTTCCAATTTATCCTTGAAAAGTGCAGCGATATGGTCCCTGGACATTAAAAAAAAAAATATTTGGAGGGGTTTTTTTTTTTACCCTCTTAAATTTGCCACTTTCTTCTTTCGTTCTTCTGTCTTCTAAATCAAATATGGGAATCCATTCACTGTGTTGGGGATAGTGTCTGGTATAAAAGAGTTCAGATGGTGTTGATGGTAGAACAGACTAAGCTGATATTTATATGAAATAATTTGCATATCTCAGAGGAGGTTGAGAACAAGGGTGAGAGATGGATGGTAGAGTGACAGTAAAAAAAGACTGGAGAACGGGGACTAGAGGCTTGGAGAGTACAGGAGATTGACTATTTCACAAGAGTACTGATATTGAAATTTTAAGACGTGATTTAAACATCGCTGGAAGTGACAAAGAAATGAGAACAGCAGGAAAACCTGTGACTAAGAAGAAGTAAAACTGAATATGAATTTATGCTTTAAACTGCTAACAGTGCAGAAACAAAAAACTTGCCTTACATGCAGGTCCAGGCAACGTGCTGTTGAGGTTTTCTTATTAGTTTCTTATGCCACATTTCTCTACTTAAGACACATAGCTCTAACTTTATTGTGTCGATGAAAAGAAAAATCAGTTCTGTTCTGCATGAGAGATTGCAAATTTGTTGCTTAACTTGAAGCCTTTTTCTTTTTAGGCTGGTGCCGATTATTGAAGGAGGCACCTACAGGGTGTGGTCAAGAACGCAAGACCTGCAGCTCAGTGCAGAAAAGTCGTATGACCCCAACATGGACCAAAGCAGACAGTCACTACTCCACTACCACTGGGAATGTCAAAACACGTCAAAGGTAAGGACCGGGAATAAATGGGTTGCTTTGTCCTGCTGTCGGTCATTCTGTTGATATCTATTGACATGGCGTGGACCAAACTTAATGTAGCAGGTGTAAGGTATTAGTGTCCTGTATTACAGTCATTTGGAGCCGTTACTAAAGAGTTTTCATGTGTAAAACACAATTGTCTTTGCTCTGCTGGCTGGACAACAATCTCCCGCTCAGGACAGTTTGTGTGCGTTGTGTTAAGTTGAGTTGAGTGTATGCTGATGTGTGTGTCCATTTAGTGTTTTTCACACTTAGTGCTTTCTTGGCTGGCCGGGAACACATTCTGCCGGAGCAGCAAAAAAACCCGCAATATAAGACCCAGCGGGATGGGAGTGTCCAGCAGGATGGAGTTTGTGTGCATAGTTGTATTTCCATTTTCATGAGGAGCAGTTTTAGTGGAGAGCTTTTGAATAACAATATTGAAGGTGAGGATATTTGGGCCAGGCCAGACTTGATTTCAGGTTAGAAGCAGGTTGAGATTGTCATTATGACAGATGTTAGAGAAATACAGGAAATGCATGTGCCAACAAGGTCCTGGCAAAGATAGCTGTACAGAGATGTACGTGTGTCCATCTGAGCAGATAGGCATTTAAAGGGTTATGTAAGTGTTTAGAGATAAACTCTGCATTCCACAGCTGGTGCTTTGCTCCCCACCCTGACAATTACACAGTCCACATAAACACATACACACACTCACGCACAGTTGTGCCGTGCTGTCGATAAAGAAAGACACTCAGTTCAAAGACCGAAAGAGGAATTGACGCAGTCCCAGGTCTTGACGTGTTCTAAACACTCCTTACTTTGAATACAAACACAGTTGAACATGTTGACAGAGTTGGTTAATAAAAGATGACATAACTGACAAGTCATCTTATAAACTACATTTTAAATGGCAATTTAATGGCAAAGGATTTTGCTTTGTTTCTTAAATACAGCGCACAAAATCAAATATAACGTCTGTCACCATTTTTAGTTGTCTATTTCATTGGTCACAAAAGTTAAAATACAACTACAGTTGTGAAAATTAGGAGTTTGTGCTGCTTACAAGATGGGAAATTAACTTAGCACACAAGTATTATAGTCATCAAAAGATGTCGTGTTTCCAACCATGGAGGAGAACTAGTGTGGGTCTACTAAACACTAAACTTGAACTGCTCTGAGCTTTTATAGGAACACATTTGTACTGTTGTTATCCACACTTTGTGTTTAGATTGGCAGATGAGTGGTATACAGCGAGTACAAGTTCAACATAGGTCTTTCTGCTTCGGTCTCTGTGCACTCTCTCATAAAAATGGATGTTTTTCAGGTCAGGCGACTGTTCGGGCACACAAAATGATCTCTATGAGTGCTGCCTCCTCCAATCAGAAATGCTAACAGATAATGATGACGATAAAACGTGTAAAGAATATTAAAAAAAATAACAGTAAAGTAAAATGCAACACTTTTGCAAATAAGACAAAATATTAGTTGTGCAGAAAATCAGTCATCTCGGGATTTAGCACTCAGGGTGGTAAAATAAACATTTCACTTCACGTCAGTTATTGCCATGCTGAGTTTGCTCACAGTGCTGCTATTTACATGTGTTTCTAAAGTGTGGGTGCACATTAGAGCTCTGAAACGTTTAACCCTTTAAATTGCCGTTTTAGCGCACATCTCTGCTCTGAAGTTGCTCATATCCTCTTTCCGTTTGCGGATACCTCGACTTTCTCTAGATAAAAAAATGTCTTATATTTAAACTCTTATCAAATATATTTTTTGACCTACTCGGTGCCTTAAGAGTTGCACAAACAATCTTATACATATCAAATATATGAAAGTGCTAGATTAGGTTGGACTTTAAAACAGAGGTACTCATTTTAATGTTAGCAGGAAGTGTTGAGTATTTGATTTGATCCTTGTGGTAATGGCCTGTGGTTTTTAGCTCAGCTGCAGTAGAACAGGTTGGGCACAATGGTACAGGAGCAGTGCCAGGTGACTGACTCACCTGTTGCAAGCTGGCTAATCAACCTCAACCTTTATGCAGTAGCATGCTAATACCAGATGACACACACTCTGAGACTCATAGCTGATGGTGGGCTTTGCACCAAACTAAGGAGACGAGATTCCTTTAGCTTTGCTTAGAGTTGAGTGTGCCTCACAATGCCAGTGCAGCACACAGGGTTTTAGTTTATGCAGTATGTATGAGCACTCGCCAATAAAAGACTTTTTGCTGCTCTACCTGGTCTCTGTCTGTGCCTGTGCTGATGAGAACCCACGGGCAGCAAAAGCCTCTGATACAGCCTCTTTTAGCACTAATGAAAAATCCAAGCCGCAGCATTAAACTTTTTAACACTCTCCACCAATTAATAATTGAGCACGTTGGTGTGTTTCTTACCTTTATTCCAGCCATTATTACTGTAGCTTTCTTATCGCATGTATCTATCAGAGCTTTATAGCTCGTCTCCAATTGGTGCACAGGACAGCAGCAAGGCTGCTAAAAAAAAAAAATCAAGGCAGTGATTTCATATCACACTTATTATTGCTTCCCATCACTGGCTTCCAATAAGCTTAAGAATCCACTTTGACATCACATCATTTACAACTAAAACAATACCTGGACAGGCTCCTGCTTATTTATCAGAGCTACTGAGACCTACACTGCAACCAAATTCTCAGATCAGATCTGATCGAGATCTCTTTATTGTTCCATGCACCATGTTCTGCTACAACCCCAAATATAATCAGACTTTTGTTGTTGCAAACTTTGGAACAGCCTCCCTGAGCCTGTCAGGTCGGCGATTTGTTTGAAACAACTACTGGAATCTTATTTTTGGAGGTTAGCTTTCCCTTAATCTCTCCCCGAGTATTTTTGGCCATAGTTTACAAATGCGTGTTTGTTGGAATGACTTTGAGACTGTATGGAACATGATTTTGTACAACTTAGCAGACTACATAAATAAAAGACTACTGCAAATTCTCTTTTCAGGGTCCAGAGCACTGCTCCACCCTGAACTTCGGCCTGGGCTCCAGCGGCCCTGTGCTGGGGATCTCTGGCTCAGAGCTGGAGGCTGAGGTTGAATACACTTTCAAACTGACCATAAGCAAAGATGGCCTGCCACCAGAGTCCACCACACAAACTGTAAGTCTCCTTTTATATACATATTATTGGAATCAGAAGAATCAATCTCTTCATTAAGTTATACACAGATGTTTATCTGTGTTTATATTTTCAGCTTTCTCAGTTTCTTTCTATTAATACTTAACAATAATGCTTCTACCAAGAAAATGTTTCCAAACCTTTGTTTAATTGATCACCAGTGAAAGTTGTTAATTAGTCATGTTACATAAATAATTTACTTTATTCAATATGTACTGTTGAAATGGTTGATTCACATATTAAACATGACCAACGTTTGTAAAGTTTGCTCAGCATTCAGACGGCTTAAAACTGAATACTTCTAAATATTCAGAGTTTTATTCTACTTACTGTGTGCCTGAGATTACCTAATATGGTCTGAGGTGACCATATTAGGTATGATATGACCGCCACCTGAGAGATATACTACAAAGGAAGTTCAACAAAATGAGGTCTTCTGTGCATGAGGTGGCTCAACAATATCTAAAATCCTACTTAAAGATAATGAGTATCAAAACAGCAGTTATCAGCTCGCTGTGTTAATCCAGGATTTCTGCTTCCAAGTCTGTGCACACTCATATAAAGGAGATGTTTCACAGGTCACGCAAAATGATCCCTATGAGTGCTGCCTACTCAGAGACATGATCAGATAATGATAAAGTAGTGATGGATCTATAATCTATAAATAACATAAAATACAACAGCGTTGCAAATAAAACAAGAGATTAATGCTCAGAAAAATCATTAATGTTGAGATTTGGCACACAGAACGGTCACTTAAACATTTTAGTTACAGTTCATTGTTTTAATGCTGAATAAGCTCTTGGCTCTTCGACAGCTTAGTTAAATTGATGACAGCAGATTGGAGCTTTGAAAGTTTTAGACTGGATACATTTAAACATTAACATTTAAACACGTTCTGCATTATCAAATGGATACATGCATATTCCAGTGACACTGGCATACAATACATTTCCACAGCTGTAACTTTACAGATGGGCTTGATTTGTGATGTTAGTAAGGTAAACAAGAAGCAGTCAGAGAGTGTAAACCTTTGCCAAGGCAGCTTAGTCTCTGGGCAGTATTTACTTTAAAGGATATTGTATCGTATTATATATATTCTTTATATTATGTTCATTTTCTTTACTTTGTTCTTTTTAAACATACTTTAAGATGTTTTAGTGCAGTAGAAACACACGTAAACGGCAGGTTTTTGTTATTTTGCCCTGCTGAAACCCACTTTAATAGACTTGATATAATTTTGAATTTGGGATTTAATTTTTTATTAAAGTGTATATAAATAGTTTCTTTGAAGATACAAAAACATTTTGGGGTCAACTTGAAAGAAAGGCAGTTCAAAGGCGGGAGGCAAACTATAATTCCCATATACCTTCATCATTTCCTAAATGTTGCAGATACAAACAAAGGCAGTAGCACTTTAAGTACAATTTTAAAGATGAAAGACCTTTTATGAATCGAAGAAGAAGTGAAAGGTCCAACATAATGTGATATTTAGAATTCATATATATATATATATATGTCACTCACCGTATGCCTAAATGTTATCAATACAAACAATGGAAGTGTGAAATATAGTTTTAATAGTAAATAGTTCTGTATAGCATTATTATCACTTTCACCTTGAGATCACTCTGTTTACCTTGAATGAGAGGTCAGATGAGACATGATATTTAAAATCTTTAAATAGCACTTTTGTTTTTTTTCAAGCTAGTGTGTTTACAGACAGTAAGAATGACACATCTACAAATGTTACAAAAAAACACAATCTCATTGTTGGCGGTAATAAAAGAAACAACAAAGCACTTCTAGACGATTTTGAACATTAACTGCTTCCTGATCAGTTTATGTGTTCAGCACAAGTTACCACAGTGATTTAGAAAGGTAGAAATAGGGCTACTTTTAGGACACAGAAAACTCTTGACATTTAAGCTCAACATTTCTCTGTAAGAAATCCGTCTCACTTTGCAGTACAGCCCTCTGCTTTTCTAACTTTGGGGCAGCCAATCAGAAGAAATGTGGTTTAAAGAGAGAGGAAAGGGGAGCTTAAAATGCAAGGCAAGGCAAGAAGCAAAGAAATATGAACAAAAACGCTATTGTGATAAGCAATCCATGGCATGACACAAACGTTTCCTATTGTAATAATGAACCATGGCAAATATTTTGAGGGATTCTAGTGCAGGCTGCAGATTTGAGGTCCAAGACTTCTTGTTCTGTGTGCTGTTTAGAAATGCAAGCAAATTTAAAAAATAAGGATTAAACACAAAATTTTATTTAAATAATAGTTACTCATTTGGGGGCAAAATAATATTGCTTTTTTCTATACAGACTGTGCATATTCATATACAGACATCTGATTTAAGCCAAATGTGCACACATATAACTTTTTCTTCTCAGGTGGTTAAAAGTTGCCTTTCAGATCTTGCTGACTGCATCCCCTGCATGTCTGTTTGTGTAACAGGTGCTCGTCCAAAGCGGCCACATTCCCATTGTGTATCTCGAGTGTGTGTCCTGTAAGGCCCAGTCCATTTACGAGGTCAGCCAGAACTCGTATGTCTATCTCCGAGGAACGTGCGCCAACTGCAAGGGCGTTCTTCGTGTGGTAAAAACTCACACAAACACTGACATCAAGCTCTGAGGGCAGAATCCGGCTAAAACATTTCTTTCTATGTCTCAGCAAAATGAGGTCACTGCGCTATAGAAGCAACAGTGAAGTCAACGTTTCCATGTCCCTTTCTTCTCTTTCTTCTTCTGCTTGCTCCACCTCTCGCCTTAATTCAGACTTTCCCTGGGATTTGTGATGCAGGCAGTAGTGTGTGGGCGTGAGAATGAGGTCATTCCTTAAGCTAAGCCAGAGAGAATATGTTGTGTTGAACTTACATAAGGAAACAATTTGAAAGACAAAATAATCATTGCGTTTCTTCACTTTGAACTGCACATACCAGCTGACTTTGCTCAGCTGCAGTATAACCAATGTCATTTTGTTAGGATTACACTGTATTTTCCATACTGACTGGAGTATATTGGAATTTGGGACTCTCCACACATATCTGACTCAATGTATGTAGTCATTACATATTAATGTGTCTTCAGTGAAAGGAAAGATATCCATCAGGGTTAACGTTAATCATTTATACATTACATACTGTAATTCTAAGTTATAAGTAACTTGTGATTAACTCGTTGGAAAAATGTCAGGTCTGTAATCAATGTGTGAACATTGGACGCTTTAGAAATATTGTACACATAAATTGTAGAAAACAAAACATACTTGCATAAGTTTCTCAAAAGGAACGAAATTATTAATGAGGAAGAAGCTAAAATTACGGGTCAAAGGTTACCGCCTTTTTAGAGCACTTTAAGAATAGTTATTTTATTATCGTGATGATTTAAAAGCTATCTGTCTTTAAAGGGCATAGTTTGACATTTTAAGGAATACACTTATTGCTGAGAGTTACATCAGATGGCTCCCCTCATGTCGCGTAACACTACCCTAGATGTAACCAGTACAACAAAGCGTGTCCCTGTAAACTTTTATCAGAGTACTGCAAAGTTATCAGCCTGCACTAAACCTCCTGGTATGTTCACGCAAAAAGGTATTTTTACAAAAACATAATTTATCAAAGCTTCATGTCTAGATCCAATATCTGATTTAAAAACTCTAAAATGAATGAGGACATTCCAGTCTGTAAAGTTTCCACTTGCTGAGCAGTTCCTCCCTTTGAAAATGATCTTTTATCTTAGTCTCCTGTCCACTCTTTCTTACATATTGTTACAGTTCATTTACATTTAGCTCATTAGTTTTGAGACTAAAGAGTTTTTTTTGTGTGTGGCGGTTGAGCTGTTTGAAAAGTTGCATTTGAAATTACCTGCCACTTAAAAATGTTAACCTTATTATCTGGCCAACTTTAAATCTAGGGTACTTCTCTAATTACTCCTTCAAACTGTTTTATGATCTGTCGTGTGCCTTTTTATTCCCAACTCATCTTTTCAACGGCAACCCAAGCAGGAAAAGCACACCAATGTCACTGATATCACTAATATCAAGAACAGAGAGTTACTGGCTGTTTTCTCAACTCATTAATACATCTCCTTCTCTGTCCTAGCGCTGGAGTGCCATGACGCTAAAGAACGAGACTCTGGTCCTAGACTCCTCCTCCACCACGACAGGAAGCGACGGTATGAATCTGGTGCTACGGCAGGGGGTCCTGCGGCATAATGATTCCTATGTCTTCACCCTGCATGTGACCGACAGCAGTTTAAATGGCGAGGGCGCTGCTTCTATCACACTGCATCACAACAAGGCCCCGGGAGGTGGGGAATGTCACCTGAAAGCTGGAGGGGAGGCAGGAGTGGCCTACGCAGATCTAGACGGCGAAGGCAGGAGGATACACACACTGCTGGACCGCGTACACTTCAACTGCTCTGGTAGGAAGGAGGAGATGTGACTTCACTCTTTTTAATTATCATATCTTTTATAGTGATTATTGACCCTGCATTAATTTTAATCCTTTAGGTTACAGTGATCTGGGGGACTCTGACACCACCTTGCTGTACAGTCTGCTAGTGACACGCTGCAAAGAAGAATACTGTGAGGACTTTTGCGTGTACAAAGGAAGCAGTCCAGAGCACTCGGCCTTCCTGCCTCCAGGTTTCAGCATAGCCCAACATCATGTATACGTGTACATCACAGTGGAGGACCACCAGGGAGCTGCCATCATGCCACTTAACAAGTAACTCTGCTTTACTCAGTTTAGTTCACTCATGCGGCAAATGAGCCTTCAGCCTGAATCTTTTTAAGTCACTTTTAGCTACCATGGTGTTACATTACTGAAGTGTTTCAAGAAATCCAAGGTTTTTGTTCAGTTGTTGAGTTTCATGGCATCTAGAAGCAACATTGCTGTTATTGTTGCTCTTCTGCTTTTCCACATGCATATTTCCTGTTTGTGTCCAGGACCATTCAGGTTGCACTGCCAGACCCACCTTCTGAATACAGCAGTCTTCCCCACTGGCTTTCTGATCTGACAGACAGCAAACTCAAAAAGCTGCTGGAGCAGGGAGATTCCCAGAGGGTCAGAGAGTTATCGTTGGCTCTTATTACAGTCCTAAATGAGGTGAGAGAGGCCTAGCCATAAAACAGTGATTAATGCAATCATCCTTCAAGTGACACAACAGCTGATAACACATGAGGGGTAATTATATCGGCATGTACTTTCTTCCAGTACGAGCAGACCAGTAAATCGTCACGCGTATCCCGAGATGAACGCAATTATAGAGTCAGAGTCCGCAGCAACATCACAAGAGCTCTGACTGCTCTGGATCTGACAACTGTGAGCGATATCCAGCAGACCTCCGCTGCTCTCGCACAGTGCACGGTGAGCAGGATGAGAGAAAACGGGGTCATTTTTAAAGGAAATGAATAGGGCTGCAAACGAAGAGGAGAACTAGTTACGAGTGAATGTGCATGCGTTTTTTTCCAGGCGGTAAGTCGAGAGTTCATCTGTGAGGAGTGCCAGAATAGCACTCTGAACAAGCTGGAGTCCATGCTGGACATTCTGCAGACAGATACCAAGCAGGGCGTCGTCACTCCGACCGAAATAGCTGACAACATCCTGAACATCATGGGTAAGAACGACACTTTGCTGTGTTTCTGTAAGTGCATTTTTAGGACAGTGTTGCTCCTTTTTCTACACGAGGCTCTAACTCGAACACTAATTAGGAAGTTGTGCACAGTCAAATATTTTTGTGTATTTTTTTTTGCTAAGTTGAGGGTATTGCTTTCTAACTGCTCTTACTTGTGACAAAAATCACATAATTGATCTATAAAGGAAGTAAAAATTAGTTTATTCAATTAATGCTGAAACAAAGGTTTCTCTAAAAGCAGTGCATTTGTGCAAATTCAGCTAAACTAGAGCCATGTAATGCTCACTAATACAGTGCTTCCAAATTCTAGTATGTGGTGTTGTTGAGTAGAATACATAACTGAATGAATCTACTCTCAAAAATCTATTTATGATTTTATTTTTCCTTCAATAAATGAGCAGTCACCAACACTGCGTGCACCAACAGTTCAAGAACACACTAGTTAAGTTTTGAGGGCCGTGTCTTTTAAAATAAAATAAAATTACCTGTGTCTTATGTCATATTTTCTCCTTTTTTTTCTTTTTTCTTTTTTTTTACAAGGTGATCTGATCCATCAAGTCAGTCAGTCGGCTTCCTACTCGTACTTCCAGGCTGCTTATGTGGATTCTTCCTCACCCCCCTCCATCTCAACCCCTTCTTCCTCTGGTGAAGAGTATGGAAACCCAGCGTTAGACACGCTGGAGCCACATCCTCTCCGTGTGGCAGCGAAGGCTTACAGCCTGTCCTCGGTGCTCATGTTGATCCTCATGCACGGCCGCGTACTCAACGAGGAGCCACTCGTTCTGAGGGGAGCTGAGATAGCTGCCACAGGAAAACTGGCAGACCCCCAGAGTCTCCTCTGCTACCATGGCAACAGCAGTCCAGGTTTGTTTGTGCATTTAGTGTCTCAGGTTGGAATTTTTCACCATACACTACAGAAAGTTGGACATTATAAACTAACTGTGAAGAATCATGTGCTTGGTGACAGTGTTTAATTTTCTCTTTCTTCATATTACCAGAGTGCCAGCGGTTCTCCATCCCCCGAGCTTTCAACAAAAGTCTGGGCAGAGTTGCAGCTGGAAAAAGCATCATGCAGCTACTTTTTCAGGTTTTTTCATGTTATTGTCAACCAGACACTCGAGTAGAATAAAACTGAAACCGACCAGCATTCTGAGGTCCGAGCTTTTGGCCCCACAGGGATTACTTGTACATAACGCTGACATCATTCTTTGAACATGTGAAAACACTTAAAAGAGCACAAACTTCTAAGTCAAATACAAAATTCTTCTTTTGAGCCTTCTCCTAAGATGACTGTCAAAGACCTTGGCAGCATGAAAGCTGTTTGTGCCACAGTCTGTCGTCAGCACATTCACTAAAAGAGTTTGCCTGAAATTTGGTCTTTTTCAAATTCTGCTTTCAGATAAAAGTTCCTCACGTTCGCTTTTACTTACTTTATTAACTTTTTCCATCCAGGTGGAGTCCAACCCATTCCCCTTTAACTATGTGGCCAACTACACCATCTCTACCGAGGTGGCATCCATGGAGTTTCGCACTGAGAATGGAACCCAGATCCCAATCTCTGGTCTTGATGATAGTCTGGCCATCACAGTTGCCATTAACAACAGTAGCATTGGAGAAGTGGGTTCTGAAGGTTCTGGTACTGGAGGAGTACCCGCAGCGGGAGCTGTTAACATCAGCCACTGTGACTCTGTCGTCGTTAGGGTCAGCGCAGGAAACGGCAACAGACAGGCGGGGCTGTTTGTGCAGCTCAACTTCACCATCCAAGGTGAGGACTCACATTTATCATAAACATTAATAGAACTGAGCAAATTATTTTCTTTAATACAAAAATACGCTTGATCTCTTTGTTTTGTGCTTTTCGTTCCTCCCCTTAGTTGATGCTAAAGCAGATCATCTGCCTCCACCTCACCCTGTCCCTAGCATCCTCCTCTGTCACATCAATCCTCTGCATGTCCTCCTTCACTACAACCATAAATGTTTTCTGTGGTCTTCCTCTTTTCCTCCTGCCTTGTCCAATACATTAACTATCTCTCCTTTGTACATGTCAGACCATCTCCCTTGCTTCTCTGACTTTGCCTCCACACTGCTCAGTCTGAGCTGCTCGATGATTGAGCTAATAATAATTATTAGGTGTTTTAAATTTGTATTAATCGTCCAAGTAACTGGAATTTATCATTTTAGCATCTATTACAGTTAAAATTAAAATATAAAAAGATATACCTTATATCTTCCTTTAGTAGCCTGGGCGCTTATTAAAAAAATTATCCGGCCGGCCCGGCATTTTAAAGGGACTGGCGGTTATTGAAGACCGGCTTTTATTCCCTTCTCCCCTTCTCAGACGGAATTGTCGCGGAAGTGAGAGGGAAAGAGGACCCAGGCGCGGTTTTTAGACTGAGGTGTAAAGACAGTGTGTTTACTTACAGCGCTCCAAAATGTATTCCAACAGTTCACAAATAATGCAGTTCCCAATTGTGCTCCTCCTTTGCTCCCGAGTGTCTCCTTGTCTGTGGTAGCCCAGTGCACGAGTGGTGCTCCCCGAAACTTCTCTCCACCCGACTCTCCAGGAGAGGACGTAAAAGACCAGAAAATCACAGTTCGCAGGTTCGCTAGCGGACAGTTCCAGTTCAGTGTAATAATCCCACTTCTACAGTTGCCGCGCATCCAGCTTAAATGCCGCTGGTCGTAGATGACGGCTGATCGGAAACAGCTGGCCGAGTGATGAGACGCGAGAGGACCGACGACAGCGAGGAGGGACTTCCGGGTCGAAGGTCGCCCGGCTACTATTGGAGACCGGCGCCTATTTGTCGTGACATGTTTTCAA
>VURO01027509.1:0-27406 GCA_015108175.1 Pelvicachromis taeniatus
ACTAACGGGTCTTGGGAGAATATGGGCATTGAACGCAGCGTGGATAAGATCTTGGGAAACGCACTGCTCTTCAGCAGGAAATTGGGAGACCTGATGACCTGTGATGGACATTAGTTCAACTGTAAAAATTATATGCAGTTGTTCAAACTAAATGGATAAATAACTATTCTCCATTCGGACACCCTGGAGCCAGCTGCATGGCCCGCACAAACCAAAACATCCCTGATATCACAGTAGTTTTGTCTCTTCGCCCCATCCTCCAAGGACACCTGGGTTGGACTGAGCATTGTTGACTTTTGCCTGACTGTGAAGGGAGACAGTGCTTTGATGCAACCAGGATACACACACCGTCACCCATTTACACTGATATTGATAACGCACGCATTCCCCTCCCCGGAAACCAACGCCTCCCATGCTTTCCTTCTGCCGACGTAGATGGGCGGGTCTGCATGAGTTGTGAGTAGTGACCAAAAGAATAAGATCAGTTATATGAGCAGGAGAAATTAAATGAGCTCCCCCCCCGAAGGGTATTTGAACATTTCCTTATAGGGTGAGAGCTCATTGGGGCTCAGAGTAGACCTGCTGCTCCTCCACAAGGACCGATTTGTGCTGGTTCAAGGAGGTGATGGATTTTGGCAATATCCAAGTGGAAGGAGAGCCTGGGATGGACCCAGGACATAATGGAGATTTTACAAGAAAGCCCTCAATGTCTTCCCAGAAGAGCTGAAGGAGGTCTGCTTAGTGTGCTTCCCATGTAACACAGGCCAAAATAAGCAACAGAAAATGGACTGATGGAGCCCATACTAAATGTTTTCCACTGAGTCACTGTTTCAACATTAGTCATGCTAGAAAGAGCTCCTTGCAAAACAGAATCTCCAACATCAATAAGTTACCAAGCATAGCTGCAAAGAAAGTTTTCCACCGGACCATTTTTTTTGTAAATAGGGGTTGATTTAGGCTGTTGCACTAACTTAGGCATGCAAGTTCTACCAATTAACTATTGTCTGCTTGCCTCAGCTCACAGCATTATGTAAGTTCAGACAGGCAAAACACATAAAAAAAAAATACAGAGTCACTAGAAGAATCTTCAGACACCCTAATCGTCTCTACCCACACATGCAATCCTGGGAGGATTACATTATACCGTCTGTGTCCCTCTGTCTGACCTTGCTCTGTACCAGAGACCCAAGTTGTGCAACCCAAGGGGGGCTTGCTGCCAGCAGGTCTGTGTACCATCCAGCTGTGGCGGAAATGTTACCCTTAGATACGTAAACTAGTGATTAAACGGATGTCCACACTACAGCTGTGGTACATGGGAAATGGAGCGAGGCTGATTACTTTTCAAATACACAGGGTCAGGAAATGTTTCAGTAAGAACTTAAAGTTATGCTTCCAGTTCACATATGAATCAATAACTTGTCTCCATAACATGGAGTTGTTTAGTCTAATACAGTTTGCGCTCTTGGTCTCTGTTTACAATTAACTCCACTGATTGGCATAAATAACCCACTGTTTCAGTGAAAAAAATGCTGCTATTGCGCAGAAATGTTCAGATACAGTAAAGGACCATCTTACACAACCCCGTGAATCTGTTGAATTCAAACCATCTTAAATAGACCGAAAGTGAGAAAAATAGAGATTTAACTTTGCTGAAATGATGTTCAAACAGGAAGTGGGAGCCAAACATCCTAAGCGCTCTAAATGCTAATAATGTGAGTAGTTACATGACTAAACAGACTGATGGTGCATGATGATCCAGTTAGGTTTAACAGGTCAAGATGACTTTTCTTTGTTTGAGGCCCTTGATTACTTTTTATAAATTCATCTCTCGAGTCGCTCTTGATCTACCAAAGGTCTCTGACGTCATTCGCCCCATCACCAGTCTTCCTCTTACATAAACCTAAAGGCCAGTGCAGCGGAGAAACTTAAATCCTTCTCAAAGATCAAAGCTCTTTAGCTGTTTTCGGCTGAGTTGATGCACGACTGAATGCACAATCGACATCCGACGCTGATGGCCTGGGGAACTGCAGTCAATGAATGGAGTGGCTTTTATTTCCCAGTATCCTTTAGTGAAGTTGTTTTCTGTACATCTATGTGAGGGGTTTGTCTTTTCAGTCCTCTCTGACTCTGCTTGCATAGGAAGGATCAGACCCTAGGCTATGCTGCCATACTCAGACGAAAGAGTTGCATAAGAAGTGAGTGCTTGACTGAATCTGGGTTAATGCTACTCCCGCTTCACTGAAGTGACAGTGCAAAGTCAGAGATAAGAAATGAGATCTTCTTATATGCACAGGAATCAAATCTCAGACCTGATCTCGCAACAGCAAGTGTGTGCTTCCTGTAAATTCTTGATGTAACCTTGAAATCATCACTGATAATATCAACTAGATGTGCGAAGACAAAAAAACTCCCGAGTGCTAAAAGTCTGTTATTTAATTATCAAAGGTTTGTACATATCTTGGTTTAGTTTCTTTCTTGTTCTTATCTTATCCCTTCACTTCTTTTAGGAATAATAAACAAAGGTAACATTGGAAAATAAATGGCAAGTTCACTTATTGGACCGCCTCCTCCAGTTTGCATGACAAGAGTGTCCTTGGGCAACATATCAAAATACCCCCAAAACTGCCCACTAATGTGTCACTGGTGTGTGCAAAATGAAAATATATATTTACACAATAGAAGCATTGTGAAAATGTGTGTGAATGGGTGAATTTCAGCCAAAAATGAGGGTAGAAAAGCACGATGTATAAATGCAGGCTGTATACTATAAATACATTATGGAAAACATGCTAAACCTGCTAATTTCAAAAGCTATAAAAACACTTTCTGGGTGATTTTAACTCCAGTATCCTTACAGTCACGGTAAATTCCCTGCTTTGATATTTATTTGATATTTAGTGCAGTCAAGTGCAGCTTTTAATGTCTACTTTGAAGCAAATTTTATTTTGAATGCAGGTTAATAATACTTGCATGATCACATCTTATTGTTGCTCAGCATCAGCCAAATGGCTCCCAAAGGTTACGCTGCATCATATATATTTGCTGTGTTTAGTGTGTCAGTTAATCAGAAGCAAAATGCATGGCTCTTTTTCCATTAGGAAAAGTGCTGTTTAAACCAATTCATCATCACAAACGTCTTTAATAACCTTCCTGAAGAAGTAGACTCACTTTAGTGGTTGAAGATGAGGCACACACAAGCCTGCCTCTGTGTTTAAGCTAAACGATTCACCCAGCTGTTGAAGACAACTGCAACAAGATCATTTGCAGCATGATTAGCTGACTTGTTCAACCTGAACTCTATTGCTGATAGCATAATTTAAAATACTGTAAGCGAATCTTACAATGCTTATCATTTATTACAAAAGCTTAGATTGACAGATGAGAGGAGTGTTGCTTGAGGAAGTGTAGGTAATTGCACAGTGGACAGGACTCCACCAGGTCACTTGAATTTTAACCATACTCTACATGAGCATAGTTCTAAAAAGCTACATAATTTTACCTAACATGTTTTTTTTTGTTTTTTTTTACCTTAAACTTTCTGTGTAATCCTATTCCTAACTCTAACCTTAAACATGTTGCAGACAGCTCGCAGATGTTCAGTGGTTCCCAGCAAACGTGGTTTATACACTAACATTATATTCTGGATCAAAACTGGCTGGTATGGCTTCAAAAACTGCAGATCAGAGGGAAAGATGTGATATTTCCATGAATACTATTTCTCAAAAAGCAAGAAATATCATATTATTAAGATAAAAAAAATTATGCATGTATCATTGTTTTCTTTGAATACAGAACTACCACTGCATACAATCGCCAAAGACCAGTGTTACTGGAGCAACACTTTCAGCTATTTACAATTATCTACATGTAATTTCTATCTTTTTTGATGTATGAGGGACTTATCATATCCATGAACTTTCTGCCTCCAATCTCAGCATTATAAGCTTATGATGTAAGTAATTTGGAGTTTAGTCAGTTAGCTCATTAGGATAAAAATTCAACTTAAGAACTGAATCTAGACCTGTTTGTTGTGAATGACAAAAGGCATTTCTTGAACACAAACTTTCTCTTGCTGGAAAGTCTAACATGGACATCCAATTGATATTCAAAGCATGCACACTATACAGCAAGGTTAAATCTCAGACATCAGCATACATTTCATGAGTTACTGAGAAAACAGTGCCAGCTGATGGTTATTCAGCATCAAAATGTTGGCTGGGATAATGTGTGTTTATCACTGTTAGGAGGCTCATTTTATTCCAAACTGTCATTTGTACTGTTGCGATAACTATGTAAAGTAAATATTTGTGACCGGACTGATTAAAGAACAAGCTAAAGTAAATCAGTAATGCTTCTACAATCCTGGAACGTCTGTTATCCAGTCCTTAATAAACATTGTAGTTTAGTACAATGCAATACAATGAAACATTTAACAGCCATGAGATCCATATCTGTTAAATATTGACCATATTATTTGATGAGGTTAGAAAGTCTGTCTTCTATTAATTATGCAAGTAAAAGTCTCATTGAGATTAAAATCTCTTTTCCAGCAGAGACCTGGTCAAGAAGGCAGCACACAGACTAACAAAAAGAACACATATAAAAGTAGTCACTAATGTTTTGTCACTCCTTTATAAAGGAATATCGGCCATAATGATTGTGGCTTGTACAAATACAGATGCACAGATAAGAAGAAACTATCCTAAGCAGAGATACAGAAACACTTAGCAGCAGCATACACAGAACAGTGATGTACACAGTTTTTACAGCCAATAATAAAACATAAAGCACAATGATAGATGGTAACCTCTTTAGTAGCTGGCCTGATGAATTCATAGACAGCAGATCACTCCTAATCCAATGAAAGTTAAAAAATAATTTCAGCGATGAAATATTTCCTAACTTGGAGAGAGAAATAACATTAATTCTTAAAAAAGAAACTAAGTTTCAACTTGGACACAAGCCTTTCAGGTGGAGTTTTAAAAGATAAATTTGGAAAATGATAGATACTTATAAGATGTAACCATTAAAATATCAGCCCCTTGAATGGTTTGGATCTTTTGTTATTTGAGGATGGCTTGAACTTGGATTTGCCTGCATTTAAGTTGAAAAATAAACATCATCTAAAGCTAACTGCAGAAAGGCAAGGGTTTGTACTACTGAATTTGACGAACAGTAGATAAATGTGTCATCTGAATAAAAATGGGATGCACCATTTGATAAATTATCACAAAGGTTGATTATATATCGAGAGAAGAGCAGTGGTCCTAACATGGAGCACCGGGGAACTTCTTTGGATACAGAGAAAAATAGAAAGAAGACCCAGAGAAGTTGACATATTGTGTTCTAGATGACAAGTAATTTGAAAACCAACTTACTGCATTCACAGACAAAACACTATTGTTTACTCTATTTAGCAAAATGATACTTGTCGAGTTTTCCAAAACCTCAACACATTAAGAAAAAGAGTTGCACATTTGCCATCGCCTCTTTAATGAGCTAATAAACAGAGCTTAACACCAAATGGGGTTTCTGGAACTTTTGCTGAGTATTTATTACATACTTTACATTACAATACATTAAACAATTCTTAAAATTGTTTAATTAAAATGAGCTTTAGTTACACTTGACTGTTATATGCTGTATTCAGTAAATTATTTTCTCTCAAAGTATGGCATGTTACCTAATAATTTGATGTTGCTCATCAGTGTCACTTGATTGTGTGACTGCTGCTTCCATAATGGGAAATTGCTTCAAAGCACTGATGTGGACTGATGCACATATCAAGGGCATGCAATTGGTTCCCTGTGAGGCTGGAAAAGACCAACGCTGTCAGTTTTTTTGTCTGTTTATTGTCAGGAGCGGCCAGAAATGGAAAAGAAAATGAAGGAGAAATGGAATAAATGGAAAATAGCATCAGAACAGAGAGAAATCACAGACTGAATGTTAGTTTGCATGTTGTTAGGAGTCTTGCAAGATTTGGGGTGAAATCTTAATTATCTGATCCCCTCTTGATAAATTCCTGGCTTGGTTTTCTCCATGCATCAACCTGTCCATTTTAATCCTGCAGGGAGTATTTTAATGGATATTTTTAACAGGAGATTAAAGCCTACGACTTTCTGCCGCATCATGCAGGATTATTCATTTTCAACTTCAGATGTCATACAATGCCAGATGGAAAATTGAAATAGAACAAGAACAGCAAAGCCGCTCAGTTTCCACCTGCGCACTTCATTAGCAGGTAACAGTGTTTGTTTTCTATTAGAAATCTGTGTGTTGCCCGTTACAAGGACAGTAATAACTGGTAATTCATTCTGGTGTCTACAGTGCAGTCCCCTCTTAAATACACATAAAGATATAAACCTAACAGGTTTATAACCTGATTTAGCAAGGTTATAAATCAGGTTATAAATCAGGTTATAAATCAGGTTATAAATCAGGTTTATAACTAAATCAGGTTATAAACGTTTTCAGTTTCACTTCAATTAATTTGTTGGGCTCAGGTTAATTCAATATTTATGAAATCTAAATTTGTACAACTCCCACTGGGGGGAAAAATCTGGATGTTTCAGTTACATCTAAGTTATGGTTACCTGTTTCAATTCAATTCGATTTTATTTATGCAGTGCCAACAACAACAGTCGCATCAAGAAGCTTAATAGACCCCACAACAATACATATAGAGAAGAACCCAACAATCATATGACCCTCTATGAGCAAGGACATTGGCGACAGTGGGAAGGAAAAACTTCCTTTTAACAGGAAGAAACCGCCAACAGGTTTCTTCCTGTTGGAGGAACACATAGTGAATGAGAAAGGTAAATGAAGAAGAAATACCCAATGCATCATGGGAATTCCCCAGCAGCCTACACCTCTTGCAGCATAAGTAGCACTAAGCAGCTCTGATCAAGGAGCAAAACATTTCTGAGTGTTACTAATTTGTTTTAAATATAATTTCCACCATTTATTAATCATTTCTTATCACATACACTCACTTTGGACTCTCCTGTTTGCTTTAAAACCAGCTCAGGTTAAGAATTACTAACTTATTCTATCTTCTAGTAACTGTGTTCATGATCAGACAAGTTTAGCTGTTGACCCTGATAATCAATCATAACCTGCACAAAAGCAAATTTGTCCTAGATTTCATTTGTTGGAAAAGCTGAGATGAATCAATTCTCAGTCAGTCCGTGATTTTGGGAGAAAAGCTTGCCCATTCACCGAGATGAATCCATCAGCTGCTCTAACCAGTTTTCTGGACAAATTCCCAGTCTGAACTGGGGCAGGATTTATGTGATTACATACGTGATACAATGGATCACTGTTCGTATTGTGTTACTTACACCAGAACACCACAGACTTTAGAGAGCTGCAAACTACATCATCCAGTCTATTTTCTATAATGGGCTTGCATGGATTATGATGGGACTGAGGAACATTAGAGGGATATGTGACTTCCAATCAGTGAAATGTTAAAATAAAAAAAAGTGGGCAGGAAAAAATGAAGCTCAAGCAAAACATGCAGTTCCATTTGTGGCCACTTGAGGCTGGCTCCAAAACTAAACCAATCCCCACAGACGTAGTCACAGCAGATGGCTGCCCCTCCCTAAACCTTCTGCCAAAAGTTTCTTCCTGTTAAAAGGGAGTTTTTCCTTCCCACTGTTGCCAAACCACTTTCTCAATCTGATTGTTGGGATTTTCAGTTTTCTCTGTATTATTGCACAGAGAGAGAACCTTGAGGCAACTGTTGTTGTGATTTGGCACTGTAGAAATTCATTTGAGGAGAACTCCTATGACAAAATGCTCAACTTAACAGCATTACAAAACATACAGCTTGGTACAAAAACAGTTTTGGACTCTAACCAGACCTAAACTCTCCTTTGGCAGTTGCCCAGGTGCAGTGATGCCTGCCAGAGTATATCTTGTGATTTATTTTTATTCTTTAATCCTTCTGAGCCAACAACATGATTTATTTAAAAATAAGAAGTCCCCTCACTCTGTTTTGCTTTGCCTTCCTGTCTCATGTTTCCCTACAGTCTGGTCAAGTTGCTGTTGTCACTCAGATGTCCTGAGTCTTGAGTCCCACAGCCAGATAGACTTTCATTCCTCCTTCTTGGATTGCAGAAGACAGCAATAGTCTCTGTTGTGCTCTGGTCATCCTGTACAAGCTGGAGGTCATCTCTAACCAGACTCAGCAGGAACTGGAGAGTTTGAGCCACTATGCTGTAGCTCAGTGAGGCTCTACAAGGAATACCTGCTGCAGTTCAAGACTGGAGTCAAAGTCCATCCTCAGGATGAGGAATTATGCTGCTCTATCATTCTGCCCTTTGAAAAATATTTATATTAAAGTATTTTATCAGCGAGTGCCAGTGTTTCTTTTTTTTTATATATATATATATTTATTCTCTGAGACCCAACATGTACTTTAAAGTTTTGGACCTGAGCACATTATTATTCTGGATTGATTGTATGGATGCTGTATTGATTGACAGGCGTCCAGATACAGGCAAGACTGCATCAATGCCCAGAAAAGGTCATTAAGCTGCTTCTTGATGACGAGCTGATGGATCTGACCACTTGTGGGCGGCCTGTCAGCTGTGGTCTGGATGTTCTTTGGGATGTGAGAGATTGTGATTCACCGGATGGATATGAGCTTATCATTTCTCTCGCCTTTAAAATTCGGTGTCAGTGAGGCATGACAGTGAAGTTCCAAAACACACGGGACCACTGAGTGAGGGCTGAAGGCACGATTTAAGCTGGTTTTCAATGACTCCCCTGGTTCAGCAATGAAATGGAAGATAAACCTCCTTAAATTCATAATATTCAGCTTTTGAACCTGTCATAAATCATTACTACTTTGTCATGGGCATGTCATGGTTCAGATTTATGTCTCTATGGGAAGAGAAGACCTGGGGACAGAGTACTCTGTGCCTGTGTAACTTCAGTTTTCTTAGCATGTCAGGTCAAAATGACCCTAACTACTGTAGTCAGATGGTGACCACATCTGACCACGCTAACTATATGTATGCAATTAACATTACATGAGGATGTGTTCAAATCACTTCATTTAAACTATTGAAGTTCTGGAAATGCGCCTATACAAATCAAAAACTCTTTTGAATTTGCATCCTTTTCTCGAGTAGGAGTGATATCTCTCACATTATGTTCCCTATTTCACTGTGTCAAAGTGATGTTTCTTTGAGTTCAATGAGTTTCATTTTGCAGAAGGGGAACAGAAGTTGCAGGGACAAAAATCTTTAAAGTGACCCAGCTCATGTCATGGTAAGCGGGCTGTGCGGGGAAGGCAGAGAAAGGACCCAAAATGCAGGTACTCTGAGGCGAAGGTGAACTGAAAACAGGTTTATTGCTGTAAACACACTAACTAAACTGGGAGACATATACTAAACATGAAAGCACACACGCAGGCACACACAGCAGGTTGCGGATACGACACGACAGGGAACTGAGGAAGACGCCGACATAAATACACAGGAGGATAACGAGAGGCGTCAGAACACACGAGGAACACAGCTGATACAAATCACACAGACGAGGGCAAAGCAGGACACATCCACATGAGGCACAGAACTACAAAGTAAAACAGGAAATACATGCTGCATAAACTCAGGAAACAGAACACAGAACAGAGGTGACAGGGCACAAAACAGGAGCACAGAAACACAAAAAGGGGCAAACAGAACCAAAACCCCTAAAACAAGAGTCTACACATAATAATAATCACAAAAAACACAAAAAGCTGGGTCGCAGACCCAGGACCGTGACAGCTCATGAGTAAAAACGGGGTTGGTATGACCAAAACATTCCAGCACTGACACTCTCACCTTTGCAGAGTAATTCCTCTTTTGATAATTTTGTCATGATTCACAGTACTACACAGAATGACCCAAAGAATATACCGGGAGTGTTTCTAAGATTGCATCTAAAGCCTAGATTATACATTGTTGGGTACACGGATGGAGACAGCACAGTCTCTAACCATCTGGTGACAAAATTTACATCACCGGGACCAAAGCAGACCCTAGTGGACTGTAGTGGACTCGTGGTTGAAATCTTTTATTTTGAAAATTGGCTCAATTCTGTGTGATGCTCTTATGTTTCACTTACTGGCCTCCTCATCTGTTTTTTTCTGTCCATATCTTCCATCAAAATAAACCCTATGCTATTTTGAGCAACAAAGAACAGAGAGGCTTTGAAACATGCTGCGCCTCATTTAATGGAATTGTAAGCATTGCCTCAAGTGTGACGCAGGCATGTCTTGCCGGGGTATGTGGCACTGTTTGTTTTTTTAAAGTTGTCATGTTTTTTTAAAGGCTCATTTAATTATAGAGTGTTTACTAAACAAAATCAAAATTAAGCAATTTTTTTTTATTCGGAATAAGAGTGCTATGTAAATGCATATTCTTAAGTCAAAGTCATTTATTCAGCAGGAAGGCAATGCCAAGAGATGGAGGGAAAAGAAAGCCGTCCACTTTTCTAAGTGTTCTAGTCGGCAGTGTCGTGGTCACACTTAGAGAGCGATGGGTTCAGACTGGGAGAGATGGGATAAGTGTGCAGGAGGCAAAAAGGAGGCGAGAGCTTATCTGAAGGAAGATTAAGAATACATGAAGTGTTATGTGACATCACCTCACTTACATAAACAAACCTGCTGTCCTGTGACTGACATCGACCTCGCATGCTTCGCAGTCTTTCGAATGCACAGTCCATTTATTTTATAAATATATTCTATAATTCCTCGCCATGTTTCATGCCCATCTGGAGTGTGCCAAACTGGCACCAGCTGGACCACAGGCAAAGACTTAAATGAAATGCAGAAATTACTTGATTAAATCTTCTTTGCCAATTTTGGTTTAATTCTTCCAAAGTGGCTCTCTGCAGCCTCCACTTTGGAGGGACTGCTAAAGGCATCTAAGCCCTGTGTCCTCTGCAGCTCATGTTCCTTCTTATGTAACAGTTACAGAGTAATTGAATCATCCGTGTACTGTACAACATCAGGAGCCAAATGGTGTGACATGACTTCTAGATCTAAGTTCCTGCTCCTCCTCCTTATAAGTGATGGCTCATTTTACTGGAAGAACTTTCTCTTGTTAATACGTGAGAAATTGTTCTCCATGAGGCGCAGGAACAAAGGGGACATCCATCAAGGCAGGGGAAGTGTTGCCAGTAGGTCTTGAATATTTCTTTCAATGTTCAGAGTGAAAGATGACTTCTCTGTGTGTGAGAGAGAGGTTAAAAGGGAGCTTTTCAAACAAGAGCGATGATTCAGTCTCTCCTTTGTGCTGCTTTAAATCTTGGGCTTAAATACTGTACAAAAGGCAGATTACTCTCCCCCCTCATATACTAAACACAACCTCCTGATTTGGAGGTCTGTTTACGCAACAAAAGTTCCCATCTCTCCCTCCGACGCTGCTGCTTCTGTGGAGTTCTGCCTGCTGTTTAAAACCTTTCCACCACCCCAGGATACACTCATTGGCCTTGGGGGTGTGTTTATGCATTTAGTTCAATTCAGTTTAGTTTTATTTATTTTGCATCAATTCACAGAAACAGTTGCCTCAAGGTGTTTCATATTGTAAGGTGAAATCCCAGCAATAATATTGCCAAGTCCTGCTTTCCTTACCCGACTCTTACAAAGTTACTTCACTTTATTGAGATTTATTTATTTGGGTTTCTATTAAGGACATTTTTCCAGAAGTCTTTTGATCTGTTCAGTTGCTACTTTACAAAATTAAGCTCTGCTGCCATGTTTTATTTTTTCTAATCAGCCATGTTTGTTCGGTTTTCTTTCTCATTGTACGGTCAAGAACGTAAACATTTAACATGCTATCTGAGTCTTGCAGAATCCAAGATATTGCTCTCAAGCAGTTTCTGAGTCAATGAATTTGCTGGGATGACCATTTCTGCATGCGACATTGTGTTAACACACCTGAATAACACACACCGATAAACTGCCTAAACTTCTGCTTTTTATAGAGGTGCTCAGAGTTACTGATGATCAGGTAAGTGTATTTGATTAGCAGATTAGTAGCAGCACCTGCCTGCTACTTACCCTCTTATTCCTGTGGAAACAGTAGGGTGTACTTAGTTTTTTACAGGACTGCATGGACTCCTGTGACAATGTTCTCTTTCATTATTTGTATGTCTAGCTTTTAATATCAGTCTCACAGTGAACATAACGTGTTGCCATTGTTCTGAGCACAACTCAGTGATGCTCCCTTTGCCTATAAAACATAAGCGGTCAAAGTAGAAAGTTATTGGATTATTATGGATTATGGTTTGTTTGTGAAGCACTTTATTGTTTAACCTTCAAGAACCAGGCTGTGATTTTTCTTACGTGTGGAGGTTGGATGTCTGGAAAAGAATATTTCCTGCAGATTGTTTAGAGATTCACTTGCAAGGTCAAGGATGAAGGGGAATAAAAATAGCGACAGCTTTCTGTGTGAAGACAAAAGGTTAAGGGGTTAGTCATGGCGCTGTCATGCAAAACATTGTTATGCAACCGCTTCACGTTTAACCTTCAGTCTTTGTTAAACATTGACAGAGGGCACTGGGTCATGTAGGGGTGAAAGAAAGACTTAGAGCGAGAATTTATGGATTATTCAGAAACCTTTATCTTTGTTCCAGAAGGTTGTTAAAGCTTATCCATTTTTCTCTTTCAGGAGTGTCTGATGCTGAGAAATGCTTTTGTTTCTAAGGGACTCTTCAGATAAGGCAGTTATTCTTCCCATCAATGCCCAGTTGGTCCAGGCGTCTTCAGAGCCCCATGCTGTTTCTTTGGTCACTAAAGGAGGAATTTTCCATAGCTCCCCTGCAGAGAACAGCTTTTTCTCATCTTGTTTTATAGACACAGGTGGAAGTGGGTCACTGCAGTGCATGTGACAGTGTTTTTATCACAAAAATATTGATGCATCTGTGAAAGGATATTAACCTGTGCTTTTTTTCCCTTCACACAGGGCCGGACTGCAGAATGACTAAAGCCTTTTCATCTTTTTTTAGGCCAAGATGGTGCACTGGTTCAGCTGTCTGCATCTAATTTGTGTCATTGCCTCCCTGTTCTGACACAAAAGCATAGTATTACATAAACATAGAGACAATGCTGCTGTCATAACTCCCAAAGGAAACTTTTATTTTTCTTCCTGACGTCAAAATTGTAGGCCGATACCCTGTTAGGATTTTTAGAAACATGGTGCTTAATTTAACCCTACATTCCTCCACCCTTTCATTTACAGCGTTAATGGCTGTCAATGCCATTTAAAAATAGCACTCTGTCATCGCTTTGACGCACTACTCGACAGCCAGTTCGATCGTCTGCCTCGCCCAGCTGGGTTTTGTGCAGCTCTGCAGACAAAGCAAAGCATGTGGGAGAAAGTCCTTAGCGTGCCATGATTGCATGAATGAACAATAAACGATACTTAGAAAGAAATGTGGAATGTTTCACAAGTAGAAGAAAATCACGTCAGCATCACGGCACAGGCCCAATCCTCTTAAACATATACTCAGCCAGTCTATGTTTAATGCAGGCTTGACCTGATCTGAGTGAATGATCGAAGGATAATCTTTCCCAAATTGGAATACGGCCCACGTTGGCACCTCCTCTGGAGTCGAGGACAATAGCGCCGATATCAGATGTTATGTTTGCAGACATGTGGAACAAAGTGTCCAGAACAAGCTGCTCTGAGGAAGACATTATTATTTATGGATCTGAATGAAAGTTCACCTAAAATGTAGCAAAGACACAAAAGTAAAGTGCAGAATAAGAAACTTTCAATAAGCAACTTACATCTGCATGCGATTAGAGACAAACATTAATCCTGTGTGTCAAATTAACACAAATCTGGTGTTTTCAAATAATATAAAAGGCAGGAAATGCTTGGAAATACTTGGAAATGTGTGAATTGACACAAAACAAACAGTTGCAGGAAAAACTACTGTAAGACTGTGGAGTGTAAACAAGATAAAGTGCAGATAGGTTTTAATTCTATGTTGTTTCAGGTGAGGGTGGCGCGGTGGTTACCATCACCCTCATCTGAAACCTTCATGCTGTAAAGAGCAGATCTTGGCTTGCATGTCCCCCCCCGAGTCTCTGACTTCCTCTGAAAATCCAAAGACATGCACGGAGTTAATTGGTGAGTCTAAATTGACTGTGGGTGTGATTGATTGCCTGTGTCTGTCTCCACAACCTCTTGCCCTAAGACGGCTACAACCCTGAACCAGACAGGAGAAGAAGGTAATGTGTAACTGATCATGACTGGCCACAGCCCTTTCTACTTTTCAATCTACTTTTAATTTGCTTCACAGATCTCTGGACCTCTAAGTCTAAGTTTTATGGACATAGCACCACTTCACAGCGAGGTACTTTATATTGCAAAGCAAAGGCCCTAAAATGTTATAGAGAAACCTTATGACCAGCGCTTGGCAAATGCAGGAAGGAAGAACTCCCTTTTAAAAGGGAAAAAAACGTCCAGCAGAGGCAGGATCAGAAAGCAGCAGTCACCATAAAAGAAGAAAGAAGAGAAAATAGGAGAGTTTAGGGAGACAGAACAAAACATAAACTTTAACAAGAGTTAAAGATTTACTGAACTGGTTTGTTAAAATAGTGTAAAGAGGGACAAAGAAGTTTCTGAATGCATTGTGGGAAGTCTCCCAGCAGGCTGAGCCTATAGCAGCATAACTAAAGGATGCTTCAGATTCATCTAATCCAACCCTATCTCTAGCTAAAAGGAAGTTTTAAGCCTAATCTTAAAACCAGAAGGATACAAGGATAACATGCAATAATAAGTATAGCAAGCTATACAAACCCTAAATAAATTAAAACAATTGTTAGGAAAAAGTCTGCTAAGTCTAGATTTATTTACATCAGATAAAGAAGTCGCATGTTTTCATAATTAAATCGTGAAAACCGATAAGTGTTGTGGTGCTGGTTTAAATATTGCTTCATTGTTGCTAACTGAGAGTATTTTTCTGTAACATCAATTAACGGTTTTATGTAATCTGATCTCAGGAAGAATGGCTGTTGCTGTGGTAACATCTAATGGGGCTCTAACAATTAAGAGTTTTAAATTGAGCTGACGCCGTGGTGCATCCCATAATATCATGCATAATATCATCCTAAATTACAAAAGCTACTTCCATCTGGGTCAATGAGCAAGGAAGACGCTCAATTTGGAACATACACAGATACATTTGGGCACAGATTGTTTTTCCAGTCACGCTCGGTTAAGTGCGTTGTAATCTCTGGCAGAGTTAACTTAAATTGCTGCCTACTGATGGGGTGCAATCAAAACCACAAACTTTTCCTTACATAAAATGAAGCCTGGCTCTAAATTTCTGGTCAGACTTAAATGCCTTGTATGCCCACTGTGCACCATGAACACCTGTACAGACTCCATACATGAATATGATGCTTCATTCATTTAAATTTAACTGTACCTCTGAACATAACCCTGCGAGGGATTACATTGAACTTAACTATGCATGGAGAAAACAATTTAATTGTGCAGAAAGTGTATCGCTATATTTTCCAAACTGAGCTGGTTCCTTTTTTCCTTGTTGACCCAGATGAAAGTAGCTTTTGTAATTCGTCCAGGGAAGGAAGTAGCTTCTGTGGCTCCTCAGAAAGCAGATGGTTCATTTAACCAGATATCAGATCAAAGACCTCAGCTCGGGCCGCTGCTTTCGCTGCCTGATGCTCTTCACCCTGTGAAGTTGTCACAGTGTGCAAGCTCAGTTTGGAATAAGAGGACATCTTTTACAGTTACCTTCGAAATCTTTCTCTGCACAGCACCATCTCATATCCTCCTGATTCATCAGTCTGAAACTGCTGCACAGCTTAGCCTGATGCAGCAGGAAGCAGCAGGCTGGAGCGTGTTTATGTAAAAGAAAAAGATGAGTTGATAGGCTTGCGTAACCGTTCTACATCCAAGGAGACTCCAAACATAGCTCAGCTTGTACACAGGCTGCAAATTAACCAGCGATGTGCACAGTGTGAAATGCCACAGTCTGGACACAGCATGCTACGGGCACCTGTGATACCCATCTTCAAAGCGTGAGCATATTAAATTATTGCTGTGTCTGTAAGTGCATGTGTTTGCTGGGACAGATGAAGCAGTCAGAGCAGGTCCATGTCAGCGTGAAGAATCTAAATAAAACATTAAGAGGTGCCAAGAGTTTAAGTTCATGTCCCAGCACTTTATGTCCTGGTTATGAAAACACAAACGTGACTATGAAGTTTAACACATGTTATGAGTGATGGTTTTCCCACTGGACATTGGCAGAAAGAGTGAAACTCAAGGTGCCATTAACATGAAAGGAGAATTACAGTGCATCCTACCGTATAAAGTATATACACAATCATTTAGTGGCTTTAAACTGCCACAAAAACTGTGCTGTTAAATATTAAATCCCAGAAACATGGCGTGTATTTCCCAATCAGCCTTACATCACAGGAAGGTAAAAACAGACTTTGCTTCATTTTAAGGGGTCAAAAGCCCAAAAGGATGAAAACTACTGCTTTATACCAAACAAACTTGAAGGGTCAAATGTCACTGAGAAGATATTTTTAATAAGAATTGTTCTATTTCAACTGTTTAGGAGACACTTTACCTCCACCCCATGCCCTGGTAGATCTGGGATCACAACATTCCCATGTCTGCTCCAAATAAAACATGCAAACATAAAACCAGGAGAGGATTTTTTCCCCCCATCAGCTTCTTTCTGAATATGCACAGAAGAGCACAGAGATGTGTAACCGCATTCTTCATATGCTTCACAGCTTTTGGGATGCTGCGTCTCGTATCACCGCAGTAACCTCGGTTGGTGGATCATTGGTAGCTAACACTGTTTATCCAGCCATAAAACCACAGCGCACTCACACAGCAGTAAAAGATCAAACACAACACAACGACTAATAAAATAACAACTTTAAGAAGAGCATTAACTATTCAAGGACTTTGAGGTATTAAACAGGATTATCGGAAACTCTTTCCTCCTTTTTCATCTGAACTGAAGAGCTGCTACAGTTTACAGGTTTCTGTATTATAACGGCACTAAATCATCCTTGTCATTCCCATACATGTCAGACCCTGGACATGGATTTTGTGATCCTGATCGTCACAAACTGGAGCATTATCCTGATGACTTGTTATTACGTAACTCTCATAAGCCTGCTAATGAGCCTCATGTGCCCTAAAACGCCCTTTCGCCCATTTTGTCACGAGAGCAGGGGGTTACCAAGCTAAATCATGGGAACCAGAATCAGATTGCTGCGGCAGATTGCAGGCGTGGACCGTCAGACCCAGCTCATTGTGTTACAGAGTCATATGACACAAGCCGGGAATGCATGTTTACAACCATCAGCATTCCTGACCTTCATCCCACTTTTTTTCCCCTTCATCTGTATTTCCAGACACATTTTTTCTGCTTATGATTCTGCTCATGAGGGAGGGCAGCCACACGAGTGGATTTAGGCTAATATGTGATGACAGTTATATAATGCTGCCTTTCTTCTATAGTCACCTGGTTTTAACGTTTATTGGCATTGTTAGCGCTAATGTGTCCCCACAATGGCAAGTACTGGCAAAATCTTGCATTAAAAGCAAGAGTTCATCTCCTGTACATACATGCGTGTTGTCGTGTTGAGACCATTCATTTGAAACGGGAGCCCACATGCTTTCACAGACATGCAGTTTAAACTATGCTGCATGCTGTTATTTAAAGATCTGTGAGGTGACTTTTAGACATAGTGTGGAACATTGCTTGGCAAGACCTGCTTTGAGTTCAAGAGAAAACATTAAGATGTTTGACCTTTGAAAGAAGACTCGAGCAACATCACATTATTGTGATGTTCAACCGATATGACGGGCTCGGGGAACACTCTGGCTATTGTGAAGTCTTTAAAGATTCTGATTTAAGTAAGAATTTAACATTACTGCTTGGTTAGGTTTGTTGAAAACACTAATGCTTGCCGTTGTAATTAAATGTATTAGGTACATCACGCTCGTACACAGTTGTTCCCCCTTTGGCCTTCTTTTAATTCTTTATGGCATCGGTTCAACAAGGACATACATGATGCGACTCTCCGGTTGCACCACATCCCAAAGGTGTTCTGTTAGACTGAAATCTGATGACTGTGGAGGCCATTTTAGGACAATGAGTTCATTGTCATGTTTAAGAAACCAGATTGAAATGATTTGAGCTTTGTGGCATGGCGCATCATCCTGTTGGGGAGCCATCAGGCACTGTAGTCATAAAGGGGTGGTCTGTGGTTACTGTTAACATCCATTCATTTTCTTCCGGTTATCCAATTCAGGGGAGAGGAGGGCAGGGTACACCCTGTACTGATTGCCAGTCTCTCACAGGGCTCGACAACCATTCATATTCATATTCACGCAGACACGGGGAGAACCTGTGAACGCTGCACAGAGTGGTGCAAAGCCGGATAAAACCTAGGACCTTCTCAGAACCACTGTACCACCTTGCAGCCCTCTTAGCTGTGTCATCAGGCTGTCTTAAGGAAAGTTCAGTCTATTGTTACTGACCATGAACACCATTTTAGGACACCTCTATGTATGTTAGCTCAGGATATAGAGTGGGTTGTCTGATGTTCAGGAGGTCGGTGGGTGAAATGTTGGTCAGCATCATACTGAACCCTAAAGTCTCATGCATCCATATAGGTTTGCATGCGTGACTGTGAATAAGCTGTCAGTTGATCCAGCCTGCAGTGTAAAGAGTGCTTTGAGTGTTAAGTATTAAAAAATGGCCTAAACTAGGAGAAGGTAAAACGCTAACCTAACTAACTTGATAATGTAGTTAGATTAGTAACGTGAGTTGACCAGTGGAACAAATAGCCGGGCAGCACAACGGCGCATCAATCACCTCACGACAAAAAGGTTTGAACTGGTCCGAAGTCATGCTCGTCAGATTAACTGGTGATTTTAAAGTGTTTGGTGGCGTAGCAGTAAATAGTTATGTCTGTCCTTGTTAGCGTGCTAATAATTAAATGATGGGTGTGCGACCAGGAGAGAGCTAAACCTGGAGTAAAGGAGCATTCATGCACTGATTACATGAAATTTACTGACTCACTCAGGGGAGGAAAAAAAGGCATTGGATGAAAATTATGTTGTTGTTTTTTTTTGCATCACAGTGAGATAAAAAAAGTAAAAATGTTATCTGTTACCTGCACAGCACTGTGGAGCTGCAGCTTTTATAAGACATATTGCAGGCTGGTATCGTGTCACTGAAATGATTTAGTTTTATCGGAAACAAAGAAACTCTGAAGATAGTCAAAAGTATAGAAAGTAAGAGAAAAACTGTAGGAACATATTTATCTGGTGAAATTTAGTAGAAGAATGAAAATAATTCCAAAATAAGTATTCAAGTGGAAAATTACATTTCTGAAATGAATCGCTCCAGAGGAACTTGTATCCACGTTTGAAAGCTTCATTACCTGCTGCACTAATTGCCACTAAAGCAGGTGTACGATCTAGTGGGGAGTGTGTGGGAAACCTATTGTTTCTGTTTCGTTCCTATTATCTCGTTAGTCAGATGTTGGAACCCAGACTGACTGTGTTTCAGTAGAAGCAATCAGAGAAACAGGCTTTGTTTGCTCAATAGCAAGGTAAAACCATTCAGCTATTGCTAGAAATACCTGGAATGCAACCTATTGGATTTTTTTTTTCACTTAAAAAAATACAGCTGCGGCAAATTCACTGATAGAGCTTGCTCAGTAATCCGTGTGTGGCTTATTAAGTGAGTCACAGTTACATAAGAGTGGTAGTAATGCTGTTCCAGTACTCCTTCTACTTCTCTGAGGTTAATGGCAAGTTGGATCCAGTCAGGTTGAATTTCTGCCTCTTGCCACACTAGTCATTCAGAATCTTATCAGTAGTGCAAAAGAATTCCTCAGCACACAAGAAGTCCTGCAGTTTTCAGAAAACAAAATCTTATTTTTCTCCCACCTGCTATGTCCCCACACCTAAGCGCATTACCTATGCCTACCCTCATCTCTCTTCTTGACTCATTGTATTGTCTTCAAGGAGAACTAATATGACTTTCTTACATTACACCAATTATAACAGCTATTTTGTCAGCTTTGGAACCAAACAATAAGAAAACATGGAGTCCAAATACAAGTAGCCGTTCTGGATATCTGCCCAGCCATGAGGCAAGACCTGGAGCGGCAGAGGCAAAGCAACTCTGGAGGTCGACGGCACAGGAGACAACTTAGAAGGTGGGACCCCTCTGGAGGCTGGCGATGAAGGAGACACTCTGGCAGCTGGCTTTGGGGAAGCCTCTAGGGGCTTGAGGGGAGGCCGACATAGGCGGCGCATAATATACCTCAGACCATACTTACTGTATGCAAATGTCTACATTTCACATCATCATCCCAAAACTTGTGCCATTCCTTTATTAGTTAGCTTTCCACTTCAAATGAAACGCAGCATAGTGATTGGTTGATTGTGTCCAGACGTGTCAACCAGGCAGCTAGTGGAAGCCACACATCTGGGAAGGATGTGCAGACATACCAACAGGAAAGACAGCAGGACAAGTATAGAGGTGAAACAGACTGAGAGAGGACCCATAAAACTCATCTGTTGTCATTACAAAGAAGTGCGACTCAAAGAAAAGCGCAGCACGGTTTCCCGTGGCTCATCTTACTTTGGTGTTGTTTGGGAGGCCGTGTGTAATGTAAGAAGACTGCAGCTGACAGTGAGTCAGACCTCTCAATCGGATTAAATTAATACTTTAATGATGTGATGTTTTAACAACTTGCAGAACAGAAATCTGAAAATGCTGTTTTTATGCTCTATAAAACCATACACTGGACCAGGTTGACCATGTGGTCATATGTGTGGTGCTGCAGCTTTACCCGCTTTGTATTTTTAATTGTGCTTGTGAGCAATAAATAATGAATAAAGAGATTTATTCATGTGGAGTGTTCTTTGACGTCATTCCGTTTGCTGCCGTATGGTTATTGGAAATGTTGTATGCCTGAGATTGTCTCTGTGACCTTTACATAAGATGCTTATTCAGTCATGAGACCAAGGCTTAAAACTGCTGTCACATTTAAAGAACGGAGGTGAAAGGAAAGTGGCTTAAAGAAGTAATAATATATGAATTTGTACATAGTAAGCAGATAAATGGAAGTCAGATAATTTGAGTCCTTTTAATTTCAGTAATCCAATAAATGTAATCCTGTATGTGGACCTGCTGTGACATTTAAAGCCACAAACAATAACAGTAGTGGCATTTATGTGGGAATAGCAGCTTTGTTGGAGATAATTAAAGCGGTAAATCAAATGGGCAACAAATAAAATCTGTCTGCACTTGTTATGTTATGGCTGCTTTCGTGTGTCTGTGGTGAGCTAGGAACATCCTGTACGTCTGGCCGATATTCATCTCAACAGCTGGGAGTGGATTATACGTCTTCTGTGTGCGTAATTTGGATTATCTGGCCTCCAGTGCATGATTCTGTGCAATAATCTGGGAAAAAAAATCATTCAAAAGTAAAAGTATCTGCATCCCCTTTCCCCACCACTCCCACACGTAGCTTTAAAATGTAGTCTGGGTACATGAAGGGGATTGGAGGGAATAGTGCACGAGGGATTTAATAGGCACACTGCATGCTTAATCTGTCTTCATGAATGGATGATTGGAATGAATGGATGAGGTGGGAGGATGAACCGGGGAGTTTATCCTCAGGTCATGTGTGTGTGTGTGTGTGCGTGTGCGTGTGTGTGTGCATTTGTCATCATAATAGCATCTAATGTCCTGGGCAGGTACAAGAAAATGGAAAATAGTTTATTAGGTTAGTAATTCGAAGCCGTTAGATTCAGCAAACTGCATTAAATAAGAGTCTTTATTAATAATGGATTTCAGGGAATTATTTCAAGACGTTAGTGAGAGCATGGAAATGTTTCAAAGAGGCAAGAGGTGGAGTTTAATAGCAAAACATGATAGATCTTAAATGTATAGTAAAAATACAGAGGTTAGACATCTCAAGTTTCAAATGTTTTAACATTTGAAATGTTTCTGTACTAGCTTGGTCAAAATACAGCAAACATAAACCTCCAGGTAAGTTGGCTGCTGTGAATTTAGGGAATCACACTCCTGTGAATAAATAGGTACACCACATGATTCAGGGTCTTGTAGGACCACCTTTAGCAACAAAAACATGCAGTAATGGTTTTCTATATGACTCATATCCATCTCTCGCATTATTGCATAGGATTCTGGCCAATTTGTCTCTACAACATATACTTATTTACTGAAGTTTACAGGAATTTGCTTATGCACAGCTCTGTCACCACAACACTTTAATCAGGCTGAGTTCTGGACTTTGTCTGGACCATAGAGGCGCCTTGATTCTTTTCTTTTTCAGCCATTTTGCAGTCAAAAACTTTCACATTTAATATGCTAACTGAGGCCTGCAGAGTTTGAGATGTAGCTATTGGTTTGTTTGTTTTTGTACTGCCTGATCTTGTAGTGAATTCGCTGGGACGTCCACTCCCGGGAACACTGTGTTAACATACTCCTGAGTGGGCAGACCAGCAAACTATCCAAACCTCTACTTTTATGGATGTGTCTATTTGATTAGCAGCGCCTGGCTGTTACTTACCGGTGCCTTCTTCATTCCTATGGAAGCGTGTATTCAAACAGCATCCTGTGAAAACTCCTTTTTAGATAAGTATTGGCTCTTTATTCAAGTTCCAAATACCTGGACTTAAATTCCAACTCAGTCTCACCTACTACCAGCTACAAGCAGTATTTTTTGTAATACATACTGTGCTGCTATCATATCAAACTATGATTTCATATCCTTTTTTTCCAGGCATGATCCAAAAGTGCCAACCTCATCCTTTGAGATGCAGAGACACCCAGGTACTTAAGAAATGGGTCCCAGGGCTGACAGGATAAAAAGGGTTTATCCTTTAATGCTGCAGAAAAGGCTTCAAAAGGAATGATACTTCGCACGGCTTGCAGCCACAGATTAAGAGTAGGAGCCTAAAAACAGAGTGCAGCAGAATTTGTAAAAGGTCTCGAAAATAAATCATCACTTAGTCCCAGCATCCAAGCTGTAGATGGATCTGTGGTTACATGTATTATTCAGATTGTCTATGTACAAAAGCCTTTACTGTGAAAGCATCAACGGCACACATGAAAGTGAAAACAGGAGTATGACTCCATTATTATGTAACAAAAATTAAACCAAAGTAATAAAGTATACTTTATACAACACAGAAAAACATTAAAAAACAAAACAAAACAGGACCTTCAGAGATGTCTAAGATGCAACACTAGGAAGGATAAAATGATCCTGATGTTTTAGAGAAAATTATAGCCTTTTGATAATGAGACTTTTACTGCAGCTGACCAATAACCAGCCCAAAAGTCACTAAACATTCCTTAGAATTGAACATGTTTTTCTCAGTTAACACATAAAACACAAAACCAGAACGCTTCAGAGATGGTGGTGTTTTTAACGTAGTTATGGTCTCTTCCACAGCACGAAAACTTGCATGGTGGTCCTTTAGTTGTTGCCTTCTTTGGGTCCAGCAAGGCTATGTTTGGGACTCACATTTAGGGTCGTGCGAGGTTTATGTTAGTGAACGTCTGAATGAACTCGAAATCTGTCCTGAAATGTCGCTCGTTGGCCCTTCACCAGATCTCAGAAACAGCTGGAGGAGGAGCGGCACAAACAGGCCGAGGCTCACAGCAAACTTCAGCAGATTAACGCTGCGATTTGTACCAGATGTACTGAGAATTGATGCTGCTGACTTTTTAAGCAGATCTCTTTGTAGCACAAAAACAAGTCCTCATGCAGAAAAAGAGCTCTCCTGTATGTAGGTTATCTTCAAAGATAGCACTGTCTTGTGTGGAGACTTTGGGGCCTGTGAGTGTTTTCCACAATGCGTGACTGTCCCTCGCAGCCCAGACCTTATTTTTATGTCATGAGTGTTTCCCGCAGAGACATCAAAAGTGAGCCGAGTCGTTCCCGGCAGCACTGGGGATGGTTTGGACTTAGCCTCCTGCAGATATGTTCTTTCCTTGGCTGAGATTCAAATGTGTCTGGCTAATTATAGCAGCTCACCACCCAGGATGACTGCAAACATCTGGTGTTATGTGCATTTGTTGCCCTGCCGTTTTTGACGACTCCTGCTGAATAAAGTTCACTACGAGGCAACATTTTATTTTTGTTATTTAATCTGTACTCTCTGCTGTTTTCTGTTCATAGCTCCACCATCAGGTCACGCAGCTTATTCTGATTAAACGAGAAAACACTGCAAGCTGTCAACATTTTCGAGACCGAGGCTTTACTGTATACTGAACAACTATGGTGTAAACAAGCATAAAGCTTATTTTTGGCCATAATGATGCAGTTTTATTGGTTTTTACTTCACATGTGAGAATTTTAAGCTTTTTTTCACATTTTAATTTAATTACATAAGCAATTTAACGACATCACTTTGTGCTCCAGGACATGTGTCACGTGGTAGTGGCAGAGGGGGAATAACATAACAAAATGTGAGCTCTAACAGCTGAAGAAAAAGTACACAAACATCCATCCAATTCAGGGGGGACTGAAAAAACCACAGAAAAACGACAAGAGAAAACCAGCTACCAAAGAAAAACATGAAAAGTAATACAGCAATAGTAAACACAAAAGAACTATAATAATTAATAATAATCTTGGTTATAATAAACTTAGTTATACGGTACTCTTCTTAACAAAGTTACAAAGTTCTCCACTCAAATTTCTACTACATTGGTACAACTGGCTTGTACACTGTAGTACAGAATGGAGTCATGCCACCAACTGATTATGAACTACCAAAGGTTTATTTAACTTAATGTTAATCATCATGTGTGTCTAACTCCATATCACTTAATTAATGTGTGACATATAATACGCACGCAACAAACAAATTAAGAGTCGGGGGCATGGAGATGGAGACTGCAACACAATGGACACACATGCCAGCATGAAAATCCAAGAAAACGTTAATATGCAGAAAAACACAAGGTAAATAATAAAAAAGTAAATATTTTAGGCACTGCCCCAAGAAGTCTCTGAGACTCTTCAGAAGTCACTCGGATGAGTGACGAAACGTTTCTCCCACTGAAAACGCTGCGCCCAGATGAACAGAGTCAACTTATTGGGATTTACATACCTGGATGATTGAGCATCCATCAAGACATTTTAAGCACTGATCTTTAACGTATCTGTTTAACCTGGCCTTCGAGGCCATTTAGGGTGGTTATCTGGTTCTTATTCTACTGTATATTATTTATCCTGTATTGATTTTTACTCATCTTTATTTTATCTTATTTATTTTATTTTTATATCTGTAATTTATACCCTATATTGTGATTTTATATGTATCATGGTCTACTGGGAAGCACTTTGGTGTACCTCGGTCTTTAAATGTGCTATATAAATAAACTTGAACTTGAACTTTAACAACTTGATCTTTCATAACAGAAAATCTTTTTTGGCTATTTAAATTAGATGGTTTTCTAACTTTAATACATTTTTTTTCACATAAACACACAAAGATTGTGCATTTTATTATTCTAATGTGAGGATATTGTTCATGGTGGGTGGGTGGGTGGGTATTTTGAGCTTTTGGTTCAATAAGCTTGCAGCTTACAGTAAAACTACTTCAGCAAATCTAAAATCTAAATCTGTGTTTAAGGCTAACTTATTGATCTTAGCTTAGCTTGCTAGCATGCTAACATTTGCTATTTGGCTGTAAACATACTTGCCTCATTCACTCATTCACACAAGCACTTTTCTATGCTTTCCATCAAACATTCATACTCCAGTGGATGCATCGGAGGGCAACTTTGGGTTAATGTGGAAACTTAAGGTACTTAAGAAAAGGCTGAACTACTACATGTACTTTAAAGTTTACCGAGATATTTAAGTCTGATCCAAAGTGACTAATCACCAGTGATTAGTCTGGTGATCTTCAAATTATTTTCCTGGGTCACAAAATTTGAAAATGAAGGACTAATCATGCACATTTGTGCCAATTATCTGGTGCCCACTAATGATCTGAGCCAAATTACAATGAGTCAAACAGCAGATTAAGCTTAAACCTCACAATCAAAAGCAGCAATGTATGTGGGCAACATAAGCAGAGAGTTCACTCAGAGTCTCCTGGGAAAATGTGGACGACAAAAAGCTTCTAGCGAAATGATGAAAAGTGCCACAAGTGAAGTAATCAGTGAATGTTTTTTTTTCCCAGTTCATTTGGGTCTAGCAGAGTATCCTGTGGGATCTGGGCTACAGATACTACACTTAAGAGACAGACGTCTGCTGCCGAGTCCCAATGAGAGTGCTAATCACTGAGCCCACTGACACGGAAAGCTGCAAACAGATCACAGTGTCTCTAAAACTGCTGGCATGGGATGGCAGCATTGATCGACAGCAGTCAGCTGATTATGTCATGGTGGAAAATTCCAACAGGGTGTACCAAAAGCAGGGGCATGGAGGGGCATCATGGAAATTATTGGGGAATTATTGGGATAGGGGGGTCTGGATTTTTCTGGAAAAACAGTCTCTTACTTCTCAGTGCATTACTGTAAATATACTGTAAGATATAATATTAAATAAACTCTTTGTTAATTGGATGTAGCAGGTGCAGGAAGCAGCCCAGCTGGATGCAGAAATGTTTCTTCCTCATCCAAGAACAAAAAGTTACTTTTAGAACTTTCCTTTCTTTCTTTAGCTCTTAACACTATCATTATCTGGTTGAGTGGGAACCTATACAGACATATTGCCTTGCAGTTTGGGACAAACACCCTTCAGTTGGTGCAGGAGTATGAAAGGGATTCAATGAATTCTCTCTTTTTTTTTAATAAAATGAAATACCTAAAAAACATCATGATTGCAAAATTCTCAAGTGCTGGTTAAACACACCAGGAGATGTTTGTCTTGGCTTGGGCTGTGAACCAATTAAACTATGAACCAATACCCACCTGTTATATGTAACCTGATTTACCGATTAAGGTGTGATTGGTTAATTTGACATTTTTTCCCCCCTTTTTCTGTTTCCTGCCCTTTATTTAAGCACAAATTTTGTTATGTGTTACTGTGACCATAAGCCGAAACACATTGGTCATTTAACCCTTTCATGCATGAATTATGACCTCAATCGGAGGTCACTAAAATCAATATTGAATCGGTGTGTAACTTTGCCAAAACAATGTCGGACTCTGTAGTTTTCTCTGGTCCCCTCCCCAATCAGACCAGGAGTGACATGTTTAGCCGCATGTTCTCCTTAAACTGCTGGCTGTCTGAGTGGTGTCCAAAAAACGATGTGGGCTTCATAGATAATTGGGCAACTTTCTGGAGGAAACCTGGTCTTATTAGGAGAGACGGCATCCA
>VURO01027514.1:0-11833 GCA_015108175.1 Pelvicachromis taeniatus
TTCTTTGACCTGCGAGATCCACAGCAGATAGGTGCATATACATCCACACTGTGTTAGTCAGCAGCCATGTTGATCTTTTAAATAAAGGGCTGTGAGACTGTTATGCTCCCTTTCCATCCAGGCCCATGAGCGCACACACAGAGTTAAAGAGGGATTAAAACAGTACCCGCCCCGGTCTCCCAAGCCAAAATCACCACTCAGCTGATGCGTTACATAGATAGTTTATTTGTTACAGGAGGCATAAGTCCAGGGTGAGCCCAGGCCAAAACAATAAACAAAAGAAACTAAGAATCCCCAAAGAAAGCTAACTAAACCCTAAAGGAAAAAGAAACAACCAAAAGACAATTTCTAGCCCTCACTCCCTACCTCTTAAACAGGAGAAAAATTCACCCCGAAAGAAAAAGGCAGCTCCCCCCTTCAGCCTCACACAAAAGGCACACAGGGGTGGAACATTCCACCGTAATGCACAGCACGCAATTGAAAAGGTTTGGGAAACCGGGACCAGGCCCGCGTCCGCTGTCACTGCCGCCCGCACACACGCTCACGACTCTCCCCCTCTTGACAGCTGCCGCGGTGGCCTTTTGAATCCCATCACGTGCGTCCAGATCCAATCAGCAGCTCACAGCGCTTCCGTGGGGGAGGAACCTGCAGAGACTCTTAGAACCACACAGCACACACACATAGATCCCACACTCCCCAGGCTCCTTAAGGTCACAGATAGACCAATACAATAGATAACCTAGATAATAGGTTGTCTATTTGTCGTGACATGTTTTCAAGCCAGCGTTTATTAGAAACCGGCATTTAAAAGAGACAGGCTACTAATGGAAGATATACGGTATCTGCATTATTCTTTCTAATTCATAATAGAACAAATACAAAACTCACACTAACATCTTAAAAGCCAGCATACATTTGATTCAAATTAAGTCTCTATCACTTTCCTCTAAATACCGCTTTTAAGCTTTTATTAGACATCTGTACACAGATGTATGAGTTATTTAAAAAAATGAGCTAATTTATTTTGGCTATGTGCCAAACTAAATGAATAAAACATGACAGAGTACCTTTTAATAATAGTCTCTGAATAATAGTGATGTTGAATGGTAAGGCTGGGTCTGAAAGGATATTTCTGTTTTGTACATCCCACCTTCATCCCAACGTTAAACAACATGTGTCTGACAATTTAAAGTTTGTATTTAAATTTCTCTCACACACACACACACACACACACACACACACAGCTAAAGCATGTGTGTGTGCCCAATGCACTTTGCCATTGGGTTGTCTGACACCTGCATGAGAGGAAGATGGATAGAGGAGAAAAGCATTGCCACTGGCTAACCCATCCAGTTGCTGTCAGGAATAAAGCAAGGGTGGTCTTTGTCCTCTAAGCCTCAGGCAGTCTGTCTGAACCTTTTACATTCCTATTGACAATGCAGGCTAAAGTATCTCTGCTTTGAAGGATAGCATGCTGACACTAAAATTAAGATTTTAGTGTGCCTGCTATAGTCTTATTGTGCTAAATCCCTGCAACTTTATATATATAAAAAAGTGCACATAAAATTAGATAGAAATCCTGAAGGATAATCTTTTGGCTTTCTGTGTATGTTTTGGAGGGAACAGATGCACGCAAACCTGACTCTTCTCCTTTGTCAAAAGTCTAACCATTTTTACGCCCAGCACTAAATTGCTTTGAGATACAGTCAGTAACTGCAGTGCAACCTCAGATTGGACTCTCTTAGGAAGAGGTGTCTTCTGAAAGTGGCTGAAATGACAATCTTAAAATTGAATCATTATGTTTCACACAATTTGACTTCCATTCATCATTGCTCTTCTTGGTTTGGCATTGGTGCTTGGCCATTTATCTCCCATTTATCTAGTCCTCCCCCACCCCCTTCTTTGATTTGAATGTATCTTGACAGAACTTCAGGCCAAAGATTCCTGTCAGCTTCCTCCAACTGGTGTGGACAGCACCTCTCCAACATAATCTGTAGGTTTATTTCCAAATATAAAGCACATTTGTGGGTCCTCCCTTTAACCTGGTGTTAGTATTACTAACTAGCAATCATAATTGTTTAGTATTGTTTGGAATTATTTAACAAATTGCACTGAGACTAGTATGAACAATTTTTAATAATTACTAAACAATATAATTATTTAGTACAATGTGATTTTGCATTATATAAATTGAACTGAAGTGTGTATTTATTTTTATTTTTAAGAGAAAGCATGGAGGCAACCAAGAAAAGAAAGCATGGCAACCAGTAAACTAACCAAAATTGCCATGCTCTGCAGGTCATGCAGACTGAGTGAGGTATGGAGCAGCCAAATGCAGACAGGAATTAACAAAACGTGAGCAGTTTATTCAAGCTGTCAGCAGATAATCCAAAAGGGATACGCAAAGTCCAAAAAGGAGGAACTGAAAGTTAAGAACTACTGAAACATAAAGTTTCAAAAGAGGATAGTATTATATATAGAGACACAAGGACAATTGAGGAAATGGAGACAGCTTTGGAGAACAAGACATAGCTAAACAAAACCATCAAGGACAAGGCCGGGGAAGCAAAACCAAAAGCAAAGGAACAAGTAACTCTCAGAATAAAGCAGCAAGTGAAATAATTGGGACAACATGGACAGACATAAGAATAAATATGGGACAATTGACAAAAGAGGAGAAACTAGCAAGTCAAAAATGAAATAGAATATTCAGGTTTCATACAAGTGCTTGAAATCCTTGAAAATACTTGGATTTTAATATGGTCTTTTCAAGGTTTGAAAAGTGCCTGAATTTCAGATGTGGTCCTTGAAACTGTATTTAATTTACAACAAATAACTATCTGATTGTATAGATAAAATCAGTGGCAAAGTCTAAAAGGAAAATTTCTCCGCCTGGTCTGTCTCGCACTTCTGCGTTCAATGTGTGACACTGCCCCTCCCCCGAACAGTCGGGGATGAGCGCACTAACATGCTTGGAGGCTGCTGTGTTAATGACAGAAAATTCAGTCTTACAGTGGGTGAGATGTCATGAAGTCCAGAGTCAAAAGCTTGGGCGGAGCATGAAAAAAACCCAACGGGGTTTGCTCAGCAGGTATAAAGTGATGGCAGCGTGAACGTCGCTTTCTCCCGGATGAGGGACGAGGTCAGCCGGACTGCGTATCATCCGGCGGGCCGTGCTGAAGATGCTGCTCAGGGCGGACATGCACGGTTGAAACGAGGAAGTCCTGGATAAGAGGATGTAGTGAACCGAATAACCAAGGGAGTCCGGAAATCGTCCCCTGTAACCAGAGAAATAACTCCTTCTGGTATTCCTTTATGGGGAGTGCTACTCACTCTTGGTGCAAAAACTCCACCGTATAGTCCATAACCCTCTTTGGGACACTCTCAACAGGGCTTAATAATTTGGTACTCTCCATAAATTGCTCTTAGGACTGAAGAAACTTCTAGGATGAGAAGTGAAACATCGTAAAGAAACTTAAAGTACAGACACTGTTCTTTTCCTTAGACTATTATGACCTGGATGACTGAGAACCTTCACAAACTCTTAACTATTAAATATTTTACAGAACCTCCTCCTGGTGGGACATGCCCAGAACACCTCACCCAGGAGGCGCTCAGCAGGATTCCTTATCAGATGCCTGAACCACCTCAACTGGTTCCTTTTGATGTGGAGGAGCAGCGGCTCTACTCTGAGCCCTCCCGGATGACTGAACTTCTCACCCTATCTCTAAGGGAGAGTCCAGCCACCCTTCGGAGGAAGCCCATTTCCATCGCTTGTATCCATGATCTCATTCTTTTGATCACTACCCACAGCTCGTGACCATAGGTGAGGGTAGGGATGTAGATCGACCATTAAATCGAGAGCTTCGCTTTCTTCACCACAACAGATAGGTAAAGCACCTGCAGCACCGATCCATCTGTCGATCTCCCTCTCCCTTCTCCTGTCACTCGTGAGAAGACCCCAAGATATTTAAACTCCTCCACTTGGGGCAGGTACTCATTCCTGTCACTGAGTGGGCACTCCACCCTTTTCAGGCTGAGGACCATGGCCTCAGATTTGGAGGTGCTAAGTCTCATTCCCATTGCTTCACACTGGGCTGCGAACTGTTCCAGTGGGAGTGGCCATCACCCAATGAAGCCAACAGTCTTTTAGCGGTGGCAACCCTACTTCATAGGCACGTAAAATTGTCTATTTAATAATCTGCTTTACGTACTTTATCATTCTCCTGTGCCTCTAGCTGTAAACAAAGTAAACAAACTAAGTGTTGCATCACTTCCTGATTCTGGAGAGAAAGGCTTCAAGTGAGGCAGGGTTGCCGGGGGCTGCACTGGGCTTGACTTACGCACCTGGAGGTATAGCAAGTATAGCTCAGTCTTCAGTTCTATCCAATGAAACAGGGTAAGCACAGGCTCCCCCTGTGCTTCAAGGAGACATCAGTCATAGCAGGGCTAATAAAGATCCCCAATTTGATTAGCACTCCAGCAACGTCTGCTTAAAGTTCCTATTTACACCATATTTTGGTACTGAGAGCTCATAGTGAGCAGCAATACTTAACAAGTCATCTTTATGACACAATTCAAGCTTTCCAACAATGCGTTGAGCCCCCATTTGGATGGGCAGTGGAGGCTGGAGGAAGGTGGAGGCTTGAGACCTAAAAGACAAGAGCAACAGAAAAACAAGAGTGCCACTTAGCGTGGCATGTAACAATGACACAAATCATTTGAACACTGAGTGAATCTCGTCCCTCCAATGTTTATTGCACCTTCTGACCTTCAAGTTATGGGCCATTTCTCAATTCTCAAGTACGCATATTAAGACATGGCCATCATCTCTAAGTAACACGCTATCAAAATGATGCCAAAAAATATTGTCAAAGCTATTAACCATGTGAATATTTTTCTGAAACTAGTTTAAGAACATGTTCTGAATGATCTGACCTGATGTACAAAAGCATTCAAACCTTAAAAGCAACTGTGCCTTCAGTATTCAGTAAATGTTATATGAACAAGTAGAGAATAGAGCACATCACTGAACTTTATGTATTTAAATTTTCCATTAAACTTAGCAAGGTGACTTTAGGCCACCAAACATATTAAATGTATTCTATCACTCAGATTTGTTTTTACGAATTTATTTATCTCAAGCTGCCATTTCTGAAAAGGAAAACACAATTAGGTAAATAACTGGCAAAATGCAAAATGAAATAGACTATACATGTTGAATCGGTAATGTGTTCGATATTTTTGCAAACTTATTATTGTGCTTTCATCACCTATTACACTGACTTCTTCATTGTAGTTTGCATAATTATTTGCATAACATCTCCGTTCTGACATTTTGAGGGGACGGAGATGACAGAAAAGAGGAACACAGAGAGACCATGAACAATCAACAGAAAAAAAACACAAACAACAGGAGGTCAGAAACGTGTAACTACCTCATATCCTACTTGTAACAGAATTACATATAGATGTCAATGAATCAATCAAGTCAACATAAAGAATTGTGACTGTGAGAATTATGATTTGGGGTGTAGAGCAGGTCACTTGCTAATCGGAAGGTTGGTGGTTCAATTCTCGGCTTTCTCCATGCCAAGTATCCTCAGGCAGATACTAACAAGTATGAATGTGTATGAATGCTTACATAGAAAGCACTTAAAAGTATAGAAGAAAGTGTGAATGGGGCATGTTGTATAAACGGCTTGCAGTGCTCCAATGGAGCAGAAAAGCGCTATATAAGAATCAGTCCATTTACCATGATTTGTGACCAGCTCTGATGCCACTCCCTTTATAGACCACAGAAAAGTACACTGCATTAACTACAACAGAAAGTAATAGAAATAACAGAAAGTCTCCAGAATTTTGCAACATGCACATTGAAGGATCTCACCTTCCTTAGACCAGGGGTCTCCAACTCCAACATTCCTCAAGAGCTAATAGCTAGATGAATCCCTACTTCTCGCGGACTCGTTATACGTCATCAGTCGGAGACCAAGTAAAATCTCTATCACCCATAGTTCTCATCTTAGTCTGTTTTATAGCAAGTAAACCCTGATCAGATGATCTCAGGGACCTGCTGGGGACAGAGGATCAGAGATGTAAGTTGGTGATAGTCTGCAGAGCTCCAAAAAGTCAAAACCAGGATCTTAAAATAGTCTCTAAATTCAGTAGGAAGCCACTACATCTGAGATAGCAACGGTGTCACATGTAAGGATTTGGTCAAAAACCTAGCTGCAGCATTTTGCACAACATGCAGACAATCCAGGAAACCTTTGCTTAGACACATAAACACATGACAAACTGTCTGGGTGTGGTGCTCTTTGTTTGTTTGGATCTCTGAAGTGAAGCAGAGACACAGCAGCCTTGTTTTTTTTTAAAAAAAAGACTTGAACCGTAATAAATTTAAGAAAATGCACTATGAGCATTTTTGTCTCCTCTCTCTCAAAAATGAACCAAACAATGTCTCTTAAGTTGTGTCTCATCTCCCTGTTCTGTTACCATGCTTCATTACATGTCTCCCCTGTCTGTCATGTGCGTTCATGTGTGTTCTCCCCAGCCCATCATACCCCTCTCGTTCCATGTCCTTTGCTCCCTTCTCCCTCTCTGTTCATTGCTCCCTGGTTCACCGGGTCCTAGTCATGTCTTTGTGTTTCCTCTCCCGTTTCCATGTTCTCATGCCCGTTTCTTCCCTGGTCCCAGTGTCAAGCCTGTGTCTCTTAGTCTGCATGTTCCCTGCTTTCTTTTGACAGCCTCTCATCAGCGTGTTCAGTTATGCTTCTTCTTGTGTTGTTATGTTTATTCGCCCCAGCTGTGTTTCCCGTGTGTTTCCACTTCTCTCATCACCCTCTTATGTACTTATGGTGTGAGTTTTTATTCGTCTGTGCACATCCCCTTGTGTCTCCAGGTTTCATGGTGTTCTGGGTTTTTAGTAGTTTTCCCAGTATAGGTTACATTCTGTTTTTTTGCTTACTTGTATCCTCTGTTAAGTGGGTGCACCCATTCACACATGCATTTATTATTATTTTTCAAGATTCCAAGTAGCCGTCATAGCTTTGCTCTGTTGTATATATAGGTCTATACTGTAGGGTTTTTATTTGACTAATCATTTCTATAGCTAAAATATGGAATTATTATAATGAAAAAGTAATCTAGCAAATAATTACAAATAGCTCATTACAGAGTAGTTATGTGATTAATGGCTTTGCTTGTTTACACCTATTAGCAATTTTGATAAACAAATTTATACTTTATCGGCTTTATCGGCTTTATCACCTTTGTTATGGTCCCTTACATCCTTTTTGAGGTAAAAATTGTTCATAACTTGATCTTCTAGTAAGAAAAGTTACTCATTCTCATTTTACAGAGAAGGTCATAAAGTGCATTAGTTATATTGTGAGGTAGACCCTAGAATAATGCAGTTTTCTGTGCACGAGACTGCATCAACTCGATCCTTGTTTTCTGCTTCTCAGCCAGCTAACTTTAAGAGCTCTAGTGTTTCCCCACCTGTGCTGTGTTTAGTACATCTCTGCCAGCAGACACTATGTTTTCCTCCAGAGGCAATTCTTCTAAGAACTATTTAGTTTCCATGTCAAACTGGAATATACGGGGATGTTGCGTTCCCGAGCCAGTGGGTCAAGATCTTGTTTCAAAACCTTATGTTTCCTGTGACCTAAATGTTTCTGAGCAGCATGAATAGTTCAGTGATTTTGGTGTGTGTGGAGCTGACAACAAGGCTAGTGAAGTTATCGTTTCTGAACTAGACAATGTTCAAAGTGACATATGGTGTTTTTACACCTGTAGACTATCTAGCTCCTAGTTCGAAGCCTGCTAGCCATTATGCTCCTCCTAGTAACTGTTTTGTGGCGCCACCTGTTATGTCATCTGAAGTCTCTGGTGTTGCTCAGCCAGCTTCTCAATTAGTGACTGCTTATTCTGTCTCTCAACAAGCTAAGGTTAAGAGTAATAAGGTCCCATCCTCTGTGCTTAAGCTGAAGAGCAAAAGAACTAGGGTTGAGTGTTTCTGACCTATTCAATCAAGTTAGTTCTGTGTTCTATGGCCATGTATGTTTGACTCTGTATGGCATGCTTTTGAGCCCGTCGTCATGGAAACTGATTGTGCTGCTCTCCTCGACTGCACCTCAAGAGGTTGTTTCTCAGCCTGTTTCATCTGAGCTATTTCCCTCTGAGACTGTTAACTTCTGCTTGGAGAAGACTGGTTGTCTTCCTCATCGTGAACTCTTTGAGACGGAATTCTGTGACTATTACTCGTCCTGAGCTCTACCTCCTGTTCATGCTCCCAGGACAGCTCAGGCCCAGCTTTCCCTTGTACCCGTTCCAGTTCCTGGAGCAATGGTGAGGGTGGCTGAGGCCCAGTTGCTGTTTCAGTCCCCAGGCTGGAAGGGACTCCGTTCATCCCAGCACCGTACCTGCTCCTTGAGTGGGGATGGCGGACGCAAAGGCATTGGCTGTTCCGGTTCCCCGGGTGAGGGCAACTGTGACCCTGCACCCATTTCAATTCCTTGGGTGGAAGCCGCAGAGGTCCAGCTAGCTCCTGCACCTATGCCAGTTCCCAGGGTAAAGGCAGCCAGAAGCTAGTTCATCCCTGCACCCGTTTCTGTTCCTCGGGTGGGGATTGGCTGGTTTTTGGCCAGGCCCAGTACCTGTTCCCCGGGGGAGAGCAGCTGGGAGTCCAGCTCAGTCACCTGCTCAACCATCTGCTCAGCACTCCGCCACTCCCATCCCGCCACCTGTTCCCGCTGAAGGCTCTGGTGAGCCCGTCCAGCACCCTGCGGCTCCCATGTCGCCGTCTGTTTCTGCTGGAGGCGCGGATGTCAAGCAACCTTCTTTGTCCACTGGGGATTCTGGTGAGTCCATTCAGCCACCTCCTGCTTCACCACCTGCGGCTTCCACTCCATCGCCTGTGGTTGCCACACCACCATCTGTTCCTGCCTCGTCTCCTGCGGCTGCCACACCACCATCTGGTCCTGCGCCGCTGCGTGTGGATGCCACGCATCGTTACTCTGGAATATTTAGTAGAGAGGAAATTTCACAACTGGACTTGTTGCACAGGTGGCATGCTATCATGGTACCATGCTGGAATTCACTGAGCTGCGTTGATTATTATGGAAAAGGGATTGAAACACTTCAGTGATTTCAATGATTTGGATAGATGAGTGAATACTTTTGGCAATGCAGTATATATAAGAATTTTAAAATTGACTGTAAAACTAACATGGAGGCAGTGGTAACATTTTTAAATTGGAGGGATATGAGATCTCTTCCAAAGATTAGTTAAAAGACCAAGCAGCTCCACTTTAGACATATTGCAAATTTTGAAAAGACGGTTTACTAGGAGAGGTAAATGTGGAGTTGCAATATTCCAAATGAGAAAAGATAAAAACATGAACAATTTGCAACAATTCAATCTTAGAAATTACATGCATTAACTTAGCAATGTTCCTTAGATGATATAACAGAGAAGTGTTGGAATAGGATAACCCCAAGATCACGCAAACAAGATTTAGCAAAAGTGCGTAAATACCAAATGCATTGTTTGATATTTAGGGTGGCACTGTCCCTAGCAATGATGCGTTTCAGTTTGTCAGAGTTTATGTGTAGAAAACTAGCATTTAACCAAGATGGCCTTGATGGCAGTCAAACAGGTATGTACATCAGCAAGATAAGAAACCCAGAAAGAACAGGACCGCTGACAGCTATGTGCATACCAATATAAAAAGGCAGCACCAGATCCATCAATCATAGATAAATACAGCAGAGACATCTGCACACAGAAACGTACAAAGCAGGTGTCCTAAAAACAAAACAAAAACACAAATTAAGGGCAAAGCAGAAACAGCAGAATAGGCACAGCCAAGGCCAAACACAGGCAGCATCTTACCTGGATGTCAGTCACAATAGTAAAAGTTGCTGACTGCACCTTTAAAGCAAAAAGAAATAAATAAAAACATTCAGTTCTTATAAACATCGTGTATGCCAAACAGTCACGAATAATCATATGTATAGTTTAAATGAGAGTTGTCACTATAGCCATAAGCCAATGGATCATTGTGCCAATGTCAAAAGATGCCTCTGGAATCAGCAGCTTTAATACCAAGAAGGGAAAATGCACCTTAAGACATTCCACATGTCAGACTCAGAGGTGACTTATGGTCAGCCTTGAAACTGTTGTCCTTGATGTTTGTTAAAATTTTAATTGTATATTTATAATATCAAATGTCTTCATCCCAAAAAACTCATTCATTTTTGTTTGAGCAACTTTCTGTTTGTGTGTATTCGTGTCCCGTGGAGTGGGAGCTAATGCACTGGAATTGTCATCTTTGAAGTTCCTTCATGACAACCTTAAATTGCTTCACTCTTCAGTCTCGTTCTCTCACATCTCCTCTGTTAAAATCCATTATTCTTGCTTTTATTCTTGAACCCCTTTCTTTCTGTCTCACTTCTCAGTTTCCCCCCCACCTCTCTATTTGTCATTTCCAGATGCAGGTACATTGCATACTGTCTGTTTAGGGATGACAGTCATTTTTATAGATATCATTTTATTTCCAGATCCTCAAAAGTAAACTATCATAATTTTACATTAATTAGAGTGAAAAGGTTCACATTTTGGGGTGGCTGGAGCTCATGAGGTTGAGCAGGTCATCTGCTAATCAGAAGTTTGATGGCTTGATCCCTGGCTGCTCCAGTCTATCCTTGGGCAACATACTAACCCCAAGTTGCTCTCCGATGCATCCATCAGAGTGCGAATGACAGATAGATAAAGCATAGCAAATAGCTTGAATGGGTGAATGAGGTTGTGTAAAGTGCTCAAAAAGAGTAGAAATGTCAGGATATAAGAACCAGTCCATATTATATTATACTATACATTCTTTACGAGTAAAGTAATATTTTCCACCCCGTTTTATTTTAATTTGAATGATTTTGAATTATACAGTGGAGGAAATAATTATTTGATTCCATTCTGAATATGTAAGTTTGACTCACAAAGAAATGAACACTTTGTTGTCATTTATATGTTAGTTTCATTTTAAATAGCGACAATAACAACAACCCAATCATCCTTAGTGGAAGTCCACTGGGGGAAGTACACTCTCTCACCTCTGGCCAGCATCATCGACCAGCAAGGTGGAACCAATGCAGATGTAACGGCTAGGATCGGCAAAGCAAGAGTCACCTTCATCCAGCTAAAGAAGATCTGGGCATCCAGAGAGCTGGGCCTGACCACCGAGATCCGACTGTACCAGTCAGTACTGCTGTATGGGGCTGAAACCTGGAAGACAAACAAAACCTCAAAGAGAAAAATCCAGACATTCCTCAGCAGTCTCAGAAGGATTCTCCACATTCACTGACACCATCAGTAACATCAAACGATGGAAAGTTTAGGTTGTCTTGATGCATGCTCAATCATCTAGGTAAGTAAAAGCTGATTCTGTTCACCTGAACAGAAGATGTGTTTGAGCTTGATAGTCTTCCGATTGTTCTTTTTTATAGAGCCTCTGAGTTTCATTATCTGTAATTCAAATTCATGTTTTCTTGTTTCCAGTTTGTTTCTCTTATTAGGTTAGGCAATGTTTGTCTATCATCTTTATGTTTTTGTGTTCCACTTCTGTGTCTTTGTCATCAGAATCAGAAAGGACTTTATTGCCAAATGTTGAGCAGGTTTACAACATCGGGAAATTGCTGTGGTACAAAACATACTATAAAACAATACTTAAATAAACAGAATAAAAAAAAAAAGGAAAAAAAAAGAAAAGATTGTTATGTACATGAGTGCAGGTGATGACCAGTGCGAAGTGGAGCAGGAGCAGGGTCATGT
>VURO01027514.1:11853-25596 GCA_015108175.1 Pelvicachromis taeniatus
TAGGTTAGGCAATGTTTGTCTATCATCTTTATGTTTTTGTGTTCCACTTCTGTGTCTTTGTCATCAGAATCAGAAAGGACTTTATTGCCAAATGTTGAGCAGGTTTACAACATCGGGAAATTGCTGTGGTACAAAACATACTATAAAAAAAAAAAAAAAAAAAAAAGAAAAGATTGTTATGTACATGAGTGCAGGTGATGACCAGTGCGAAGTGGAGCAGGAGCAGGGTCATGTGTTTGACTCAGAGCCTGTGGTGGCAACAGTCTTATGCTTATTGTTCATGAGTCCAACAGCAGAGGGGAAGAAACTGTTCCTATAGTGACAGGTTCTGGTCCTGCCCAGCCTTGATTATTTAATATTATCCTACTTGAGGACATATTGTTCAGACTTCCTGAACCAGAGAATATCCTTGTAATCATTATGATTACACAACTGCAGTGTGTTTAAATAAAACAATTAAAACAGCTTTATTTAATCAAAAATCTTTTTTTTTTTTTTAACCCTAACAGTCCTTCCTCTTTTGTTCACACGTAAAATATGTGTGAACAAAAGAGCATGTGTTTCATTCAGCCTACTATTCCCACAGGTTCCCTTTCCAGTGTGATACTCAGCTGTTTAACCTTTCCTCCTTAACTGGGGTGGGAGCCTGTGGTCAAGTCAGTGCTAAATCAGCTGCCGTCCCCAGTCAGTCAGTCAGATACTGGGTCTTCCAGACCATCAGCCTGTCTCCTCATGAGAACGCACTAAATGAACACAGGCATTTATCTTCTAAACATGATTCAGTTTCTTTTGATCTTTAGAAGCCCAAGCACAAAAATAAGCAATATACATTTTAAATTTGAATCCAGCTCACCTGATTCGTCGCTGACCCCAAACTACAATGGCATCCGATAGGATGCTACTGCATGTTCTTCCATTAGTGCCACTGTTATCAATTTGTTAATTAGAGTCCTGAAACACGAGATTGACAATGTCCACAACAAGTCAATATAGCTGTGGATGTGGCCAATTACACCATCAATGATAAAAGAATAGCTTCCTGAACCAGAGAATATACCTGTAATCATTATGTGTAAGCATGCTGCAGATCCCGCTGCACGTCATTCCTACAATATATCAGTCCAGACAGTACTGCTGAATGAAGCGCTCGACCTTCAAAAGACAGTGTGCCAACTCATATGAGTACAATTGCAGTGTATAAATAAAATAATTAAAACAGCTTCATTTAATAATTTAAATAAAAAATAAAACATTTTCAACCCTAACAACTGCCAGATGGAACACAGTGTGGGATGAAGGAGATCATGACATAGACCAATGAAAACACAGGGCTTAAATACATAGAATGACCAATCAAGGAATGAGAGACAGGAGGGAAACACAGCTGGGACAAATCAGACCTAACGAGACAAGGGAAGCAAAACCAGACACACTGCACACAGGACAGGGACTATCAAAATAAAACAGGAAACACATGACGGGCACAGAGACATGAGCTGTGTCCGAAAACCTCGGTCGCAGCCTTCGGAGGACCCGGCCTTCGCGGCGTACATCGGCCTGGTCCTCCAAAGGCTGAGAAGTCCGGAAGTGCGATGCTTGAGAAATGGGACAGTCTAGCCTTCCCGCCCTTACCGCTTCCTCCTCTGTCTGCTCCTTGCTATCTAAAGTATAACAGGACACTGGAGTAAATTCTCCACCATCTCACACTTCTGTTTATCAGTTTTCTGTATGACGTTTATTTAGCTGAATAAACATCAACCGAGATAGCTGGTGACGCAAATCTGAAGGCTAGACCGTCCCATTTCGCAGCCTCGCATTTCTCAGTCTTCAAAGGAGCCGGCCCACATAGACCGCGAAGGCCGGGTCCTCCAAAGGATGCAGCCTAGGTTTTGGGACACAGCAAGAGACTGAACACATAAGCTTAACACTAGGGACTGGAGGAATGAAACAGAGACAAGATTCAATCACAAGACACAGCTAGACACTGAAGGAGGTAAAACATAATCACTAACAGCAAGGAATAAACAACTTAACCTAAACCACTCAGAGAACCTAAACTAAGAATATTCCTTAAACCCACTAGACAAAGAAAACTACAACATAATGAAATAATCCAAATCAAAGAACCAAAAACACAAAACACAGGGTCAATGACCTAGGCACCCTAACACAGTTGGTGACAATTTTTGAATGACATATATTGGAATTTCACAACACTGGAATATAAAGCAAATTGAATACTTTTGAACATGAAATTCTTCATCACAAAATAAAAAAGAGAATGTAATTTGTACATGTCGTGGCACAAAAACAAAAATATCAGTTGATTACCTCATCCTAATGATGAGGACCTAAAGGGACCTATGGAATCTTTCATACCCAGCATCCAGATTGACGGCGAAACAATTAGTAGCTCAGTGTTCCAACATTCGGAAAAACGAACTGCTCTCAAGGCTAGAGACTGAATGCTATGGCAAGAGGGAACCAGGACGACAGGTCAGGGGGCGATATCATCACCCCCACCCGAGATTGGGTACCAAGCCCAAAGCGCGATGGAAGAAGGATTGTTGAGTGAGAGGAACTGACCTGAAAGATAGGATCATGGCACAGCTTGAAACCTTGATCCTCTGTAGCCAGTTACCAAGACTAAGTGAAGTACCCTCTGATGATCTACTAGATGATGTGAATGCAGCACTACGGACAATACCTACTGCAACCATTACTGAGACTTACCAGCTGATCTACACTACGGCAGCAGTGATCAGTGAGATGCTTGTTGAACAGCCTCAAGGGGCAATACCCTCCATGGAGAAGGAGACTAGAGGCTAAGATTAAGGTAGCACGAAGGGCGGTTAGCCAATTATCAGAGCTGCAGAAAGTTGCGATGAAGAAGGTGCCTAAGAAGTACAGCAAGCTGTCCATACCAGAGGTTGAAGAGGTACACCAGAGAGATAGAAGGCAGGAGAATAAACCAGCTGTTCTCCACAGAACCAGCCAAGGTGTACTCTCAGTGGCAGGGGAACAATATGAGAACAGCACCCCCAAGGGTGGCGACTGAGGAATACTGGAAGAGCATATGGGAGAAGGACACAACACATAACAGCAATGCTCAGTGGCTGGTGGATCTCAGGGCAGAACACAGCAACCTCCCTGAACAGGGTCCAGTAACCATCACTGTGGCAGACATCCAGGAGAGGGTCTCCAGTATGAAGAGTTGGACAGCACCAGGCCCCGACATGGTTCTCACCTACTGGCTGAAGAAGCTGACTGCGCCCCATGAGCGTCTGACAGCACAGATGAACCAGCTGCTAGTTGATGAGAGACACCCAGAATAGTCGTGATCCTCAAGGACCCCCAGAAGGGACCAGTCCCCTCCAACTACCGACCAATAACCTGCCTCAGTACCACATGGAAGCTCCTGTCAGGCATCATAGCGGCTAAGATGAATGGGCACAAGGTACCTGTCCTTTTATTACCTACACAGGTAGTGCTGGTCATTAGCTGTTAGTTAACTGGGTAAGGGTGTCAGGGGTCTGGAGCGCTGTTCAGTGTTTTAGGGAACACATTTGGTTCCTGCCTCTCTGGAGGGCTTATATTTGACAAAAAAATATATAATATGCACATAATAATAGATAATTACAATTACAATATTATGGAAAACACTGTATTTTAAAAAATACATTAAGAAACAGATTAAATTAGATTTATATTTCAAATATGACAAAATGCAGATTTTACAGCAGCAAAATGTTTTTATCTCTACAGTTTAAACATTTAATAAACTTTCTGCATGCACAGAGTGGACAGTCAAACAAATTGAGTCCTCATAGATACATTATTTTATATTTATTACTTTAAAAAAATCTTATCACTTTATTATTATAGCACTAGGAATAAATAAGAGAAGGATTCTGGATCAGCACCACGATGCAAACTTGTGGCCTCAGTATTCTGGAGAAGGTATAAAATGTCATTGCGTGTGTGTGTGTGTGTGTGTGTGTGTGTGTGTGTGCGTGTGTGTGCCTGTTTTATGTTTATAGATTTGTTAAAATTATTACTCATGTATAAAAACAGTAATAAACACAATGTTTCGGTTCTGTAAGATTTTTCTATCATTACTTTATTATGGATTAGGCGTAAGAGTTGTTAAGTTTGGATAATTAAATAACAGTATCAATACAATCTCTGCATTTTATTATTATCTCTTAACACGTGTTTAATCAGCGCCCATCTCTCCTGTGGACTCTTTAATGTCTACAGTCTGAGATCAGCACAGCCCTGCCATCCAGCACCATCAGCAGGAGCAGCACCAACATTGTACTCATCAGGTAAAACATGGGCTAGGTTTGCTTTGCATTGTCCCCACCTGATGACACTGGTATAGTCTGATGTGAGACCATATTAGATTCTGGATGAATTTGGGTTGTTGTTAATCAGCCTGCGTCTATGTGCTACTTTTTAACCCTGCTCCATAATGACATCTCAACGACACCCACTGTGTTCTAGCACCTTGGGAGTTTCTCGGTTCAGGTAGGCTCCTACAACGTTATCTGGTGGAGTTTTCTTTTAGTATGAATATCATGTATTAATAACTCAAATTTCTCATCAGACTGTAATTTCAATTGTTCATTCAACCTAGTTCACTCTTCCTGAAAAGATTCAGCTTGTTCTCTGCATTCTTCAAGATGTGTTTTTTCTGTGTTTACTGTCCTTTCAACTCAGGTACCTTTCTCGTTCAAAATAAACTATTATTTTAACAAACTCTTTTCAAACTTTTACTAACATCCATTAAATTGTGGATGTAGCACAGTCAAACCTGGCGCCGACTGCAGAGCACAATGGCAATCAGATTCCACGCACTTCGCTCTTTGTTGTTGCTGCTCGTCACTCCTTCCAAAATAAAAACCAAACAGAATAAAATAATGTGTTATGTCTTTATTTTACCCGTTTATAAGCACCCACATGTCAAAAACATAAATAAGAAATAGACTATACATATTATATATACATGTACCTGCCACTGGTCAATTACATAACCACGTGGAGGCAGGGACCTCACAGCACAAGCATACTCCCAACCTATTTTTTATTAATCAAGTGGACATAACATATTTTTTTCACCCCACCAAAAATGCAAGCTCAAAGCACCATAATGGTAGTCCAGTATCACACAGAACTGCCACATGATATTAAACAGAAGCTGTCAACTGAGCTCAGTAGACTGGGCAATCATAATGAAGTGGTTCATTAAATTTGTAGCCACCTGGTGGCTTTTCATATTTTTGGCCACCAGGTGTCACCAAACACACGAGAAAACCCTCAAGCAGACAAACAGTATGGTGCAACAAGAAATTGAGGATAACTTTGGGGGGAGGATAAGTCTCCCCCCACACACAAGGTGATTGGGGGAGAGAACACAGACTGCGACAGACTGGCGACCTGTCCGGGTGTACCCCGCCTCTCGCCCCAAGACAGCTGAGATAGGCTCCAGCGCCCCCGCGACCCTGAAAAGAATAAGCGGCTGAGAATGGATGAATGGGGTAATTAACACCAGAGACAGACAGTTGACAGCAAAAAAGAGAACACAGGGGAGACATGATGACTGAAATAAACCATAACTATTAACACAATCCAAATAACTACAACTAAAAATAGGCAGAGAATGTCAACATAGAGAAAACAACCCAGAAATGTTTCACAACTCAAGACTGCAAAAAAACTACAAGAACTAAGAGCTAATTCTTAGTTCTTCTTAGAAGAAGTGTTTTCCTACTCTGAACACTCAAAGCACTTTACACAACTTGTACATTCACCCATTTACATAAGCACTGTTTTCTACGCTGTTTCTAAGTGCTTCCTGTTTAACATTCACATGCATTGATGCTCCCATGGATGCATCGGAGAGCAACATGGGGTTAGTATCTTGCCCAAGGATATTTGGCATGCAGAGTGGATGAGATGGAGAATTTCTATCTTCATCTATCCATGAAGCCAGATAATACAATTAGTGAAACTTCAGAATGATCTTGAAGACATAAATAAGACCTGGATCACCTCTAATTTCCTAAATTCAGATAATTCACTTGGTCTTCATCAGATTCAGAGATGAAGACAAACACAGGGACTTATGGTTGCAAGCTGTTAGCTGTATGTATGACTGTATGAAAAATTTCAGAATTAGAGTGCCCTTCAAATTAGCCACTACTTGAATCCATCCTCTTTTCCAATTCAGGGTCATGAGGGGCTGGAGCCTATCCCAGCTGTCTTAGGGCAGGAGGCAGGGTACACCCTGGACAGGTCACCAGTCTAACACAGGGCTAACATTGAGACAGACCACCACCTATTTGAAATTTAGAATCACTAATTAACCTTACCCCACTAACTGCATGTCTTTGGACTGTGGGAGGAAGCTGGACTAGCCGTAGAGAACCTAGAGTGCCTTCTTTCAGAAGGCAGCAAGTTAAAGAGGTGATGGCTAGGGTGACAGTGCTCTCTGATGGGCCTCTTCACTCTGGAGAGGTATCAGAAACTGGCAATGGCATTGACAGGTTTTTTTTTCTGTGGTCCTTACTATCGATTTCAATTCAATTGTATTTATAGAGTGCCTCAATGTGCTGCAGTGCGTGTTTGCTGTAGAGCAGCTGGCACCGAGTATGCCAACACACCATCTGAGGTGGAGCGGTGGAATGTCAGCCTTCTCCCTGCAGTTTGTTCCTCCTGGAGGTGCCCTTTTGTCTATACGGATATCAGAACTAGAGTCTCTGAAGAACATTCTGACCGAGGTTACTGTAAGTGCTCAGAGCCGAATGGAGGGCAATGGAAATGACAACATCAACAGACCTGTTTGCTCTGTATGCACGTTGATGGTTGATGATTGATTCCTCCTAAAATTAGGAGGAAGGTAGATTTTGATGTGTTGTGATCAAACCTGTTAAAGCAGTTTGCAGTCACTGGTGATAGCACAGTGGGCCTGTAGTCACTCGCTGATGTGTGAGACTTTTTGGATGAGGATTACAGCAGTTAGCTTGAGGCAGGGTGGGACTGTGGTGGGTGTCAGGAAGAAGTTTTTCATGAGTCTGATGAAAGCTGGTTGGCAGAGGCTTTGAGTACTTTTTCCAATTTTCTTTATCCATTAACACTGCCAAACAGTGAGCTGGAGCTTTAAATTATAGCGGACCTTCCTAAGTTCTACTATACTGGCTAAAAGCACCACTTAGACTCTCCGGTGGTACTCCTAGGGCTCTTGCGCTCTGGGGACCTCTGGATGTCTGGGGCCTGGATCTCTTCCGTGCCTGCTTCATGCCCTGGAGGACGGGGCTATGGCTCCTCAAACCCTCTGATAGATCGTTACATGGAGAAGCCTTTGAATACAAGCGCGCTCATCCACATAGGTGTACACACAGGTGTTCAGAGATGCATTTTACACCTTTCTTGGCTGCTGTCCTGGAGCACATTGTGCACTGTCAGTCCTGTGTGCTGCACAATAATATTCAATATTTAGTATTTACTGTTAATCAAGGTTATTGCTGTGGTCCCCATATTGTGTTGCTCTACGTTGCTTTTGCTTTTTTTTTTTCTCTTTGTTTGTCTCAACAGGTGATCCAGTGGATATTTTTTCTTTTTTTGTCCCTCGTCCCCTCTGTTTATCTATCCCTCCCTCCCTCCCTTTCTCGCTATCTCCTTTTCCTATCCCGTAATCATGTCTGTCCCATATATAACAACTGAAAATAAAGTAAATAAATAAATAATAACAAAGATCAATCAAATGGATCAATATGGCAAGGCCTCGATGGTCCATTTGGTAAAATAAATCCGTTGGGAATCTTTCTTGGCCTTCAGACAATAATTCTGATTGTTAAAGATCCAAACGGGACAGGAAAAAAAAAAAGCTTTTACACAAATGTAAATCCTAAAGTAAATGGGACGGTCTATCTTTGTGATATCTATCGCTCAATTTGTGCAGCACTTAAAACAAAAACAGGACAAGAGCCTAAAGATTAGTTCATACGTTTATTTTTAGCACTGACAATGAGACAGTGACACTATTTTTTCCACAGTTAAAATCAAATTAATCTTTGTTTTGTTGCACTTTCCAGCAGCCATGACCATTTTGGTAACGCCAACGTATGAGTTCAAGCATTTCTAATAAACACAGTATGTTGTAAACAGCAACTGAAGCAAAGGAGAATTCCCCCCCCCCCCATGTCATTCCCTAATTGTAGTGAATAAGACTGTTGAATAACACAGCATCAAAGTTTAGTATGAACAGTATCTAATGATCTATATTCCATTTTACCACAGTGATTACAGTAGTAATAATTTCTTTGGCGTTTGTTTAGACTGGAAAACAAAGACACAGAACAGGATTACACAAACACACGAGTTAAAATAAAATCAATTTTTAAATGCATCTCCTTAGAAACAACTGAGGAAGAAAAAACAACAGAAAATCTACATTTATTGCAAAATAACATCTAACAACATGGCAAATGTATCACAGTCAAGATAATAGCTTCCTTTAGGAGTCAGGCCAAGTATTAAAAGCACAACCATGAACAATTTTTAAAATAAAGGCTCTTAAAATGTCTTAAAAACACACACACACACACCCACACACCCACACACACACACACACACACACACACACACACACACACACACACACACACACACACACACACACACACACACACACACACACACAATGAAGTACAAACCCTGTACACTGAGAAAAGACTAACCTGTCATGTTGGTATAAAATCAATATGAACATTTTTTCACAGGAGAAATATTGATGCTTAATCCAATCACATACAATTTGTCAAAGTTTGCCATCTGGTACAAGGCAGGCTGAAATCTAACTTAGGCAATTGCCATTTTACCTCAAAGTATAATTTACACATTAAAGACACAAATTTTCCATATTTCAGGAAACTCTCCCAGTCTCTCTTCACAAACAGCATATTAGGAAATAGTTTTGGGCTGTCCCCATTGCCATCTCTTTGCTACTCATACAACTTATTTCTATTTCAACAATTTTGCTTGTAGTCTTAAAAAAAAAAAAAAAATCATGTTTCATAACCCACTGCCTACCATGAACCTCGACCAAGACATTTATTCCTAATAAGCAAGTGTTCAAGCTTAAAATAGCCCTGTACTAAAAAAGCAGGAGGGCCTGTTGCTATACTGAGAAGATGACATAGTATACATTAATCAGCCTGTCAGATGCTCCAACACTGCACGGTACTCTTGAGACAGGATATGACATCTGAGAAAGTTATTGGGATCATTTTATAGTCTGTAGTGAGAACCATGAAGGAAATAGTAGAATTTTTCGTGCACTGTTAGTCACGGTTTACCAGGTTAATTTTAACGAGGTAAATTTTGAATCAGAGCCTGGTGGTCTACAGCCTTATTTCCAAAAAGGATTCTATGCAAACAGAATGTCGAGGGATTCAGCACTCTGTAAGAAACTACAAGGGCAAATAGTTTCAGAATTACTGTATTGTGCAAAAGTCTTGAGTCCCCACAAAACGTCGTTTCCAAGGTCGGAATTTACCAAAAAACTTCCAAAGGCGACAGATTTGACAAGAATGAAATTATAATTTGACCTAAAATCTATCTATATCAGATGAACAGTGTCTGAAAAGCAAGATAAAAAACAACTTTACAGGACAGCAAGAATTTTTTTCTCCATATTTTAAATAGCCAATAGGCTGTTTTTTAATGTATGTGTCCTAAATTCCGGATTAATTCTGATGGTAAGAAACACCAGTAAAAAGTCCTTTTTTGAGATCTACATCATCAAATATTGCCTCAAATTTCAATGTGCAGAAAAAAAAGGACTGAAAATTGCAGGACTGAAAAGTATTTAATATATGAAGATAAAATTTCATGTCAATCTTTATTTATGTTCAAATTTGGTACAATAAAAATGTTAACTCAAGAGACCATTAGCACAGAAGGCCTGTGTTGATTTCAGATATTATTACTCAGTGGCTCAATTTTAGCACAGCAATGACTCAGAACATATGGCTGGGTCTCCCCAGAGCTGTGTGTGGCCACCTCGACAGAGATCAGAAACAAGTCAGCCAACATCCAAAGAAGAGTTTTAAATATCCTTCGACAAACCCAAAGAAACATTTCTGATGACTACTTTAAAAAAATATTACCAGACAGCTTCTTGAAGAGTTGAAGCTGTGTTGGTCCTACCAAATATTGACTTTAAAGCTTGTTATAATTGTGCAAACTCTATTTTTGCATTTTCATATGTATTACACTGTTCAATAACACTGCACCCATTTTAGACTAGAAGAGTTTTGCACAGTACTGCATATCCAAAATGAAAAAGGTCAAAGTATTTTGTACAGAACACAGTAATAAAATGTACTGTACACTGTTGCAGTAGTAGTTATGTTTTATTTGCAGCCCCCCCCCCCCCCCCCCCCCCCCCCCCCCCCCCCCCCCACTCCCCCATCCCCCCCCCCCCCCCCCAGCCAGCCAGCCAGCCCACTGGCACTGCACACCAAATCCACCGCTACCATGTAACTCTGCCGCCCTGAGGCCGGGGAGCTGTCCGGCCGAGCCTACTGAGCCATCCAGATAGCTGGCAGCATATGGACGCAGCACTTTGTCCATGAGACGTTAGAAGTTGTCTGGGGCTCACGGAAGTGTGACAAATTGGTACAAACTGTAGAGAAGGCCCTTTTTTCCTTAGACTCTGGAGAAAAGGAACCTGCCACTATCGATTGGTTAAATCCACCGTCATGATAAACGAGCAGTGCCTAACCGGTCCAGGAGCATGGGATAAGTGACACCTCACTCACCTTGTGATAGTCAGCACAGAGAACCATGTAGATCTTTCATCACCACAAGAACTATGGGGCTACACAAAGCGCTGTAAGACTCTTCTAATACTCCCACATTTAGCACCTTAGCCAATTCTTTCGGAACAATTTGTCTTTTATGTTCAGGTAACCTTTAGGGCCGTGAATGCACTGTCACGTTAGGTGTCACACATTTCTAAATGGCGCTCTATCAGAGAGGTACGGCTGGGCACCGAGGAGAGAACATCATCATAAAGGAGGCAGGAACTCACCAGGCTCACCTGAGAACTGGGTTTGGCCTCTCTCCATGGTTTGAGAAGGTTAAGGTGATGTATCTGTGTGGCTCCTCTCCTGTCTGACTGCACCACTTCATAGTCAACACCTACTACCCATTCACTGTGTGACCATGAAGGGTCCTTAGCGCTTGGTCAGTAACTCTGAGATGGAAGGAGGGAGTAATACAAGCACTGTCTCGAAGTAAAAATGGCCTGAGTCTAGCACCTCTGCAGTGCTGACATTCCTGGAGCACACTTTCTCGTGAAAACCTCCCCAGTGTGTGTCGCTTTGCTCTCAGGTCCAGAACATACTGAATTTCCTTCTTAGCTGGGCTTGGACCTTCCTCCCAGTTTTCTTTAATCAGGCTTCCTGCTGAACAGCAGATCAAAGGGAGAAAATCCTCTGGAGGCCTGGGGCACCTCCTACACTGCAAACAGCACAGGTGATCCCAATAGCATTGATCCATGTGAGTGCACCTATGAATCATGGACTTATTCAGCCGCTCCACCAGCCAGTCCCCTTTGGCCCCATTCCTTTTCCAGAAAAGTGGGCATTAGGAAAATAAATAAATAAATAAAACCAAAAATGTTTTTCCTTTCTCAGCTTAGTTTAATTAAGAGTATGATCTGGAAAATCCGCAATTAATAAGACTTTATATTTTATATATAAATATATATAACAACTTTATATATTTTTAACTCCACCAAGGTGGTTATGTTTTTTTTTTGTTTTTTTACGTTTGCATGCGTACGTATGCATGTACCATTCTGTCGGAAACAATTCAATAAGTCAAAAAGTGTTGAGCTAATTTTGATAAAACTTTGTAGGGATGTGGGTGTGTGTGTGTGTGTGTGTGTGTGTGTGTGGGGGGGGGGGGTCATGTCCACTTTTAGGCTATATCCATCCAGGTCAACTTAATGATTTATTAGTTGAGAATTATAACTTAGAAACCACGATGTGTAAAGAGTGCATTGCCAAAAAGGAGGCAGATTTAAAATATTTGGTCATATTTGACCTTTGACCTCTCCTTCAAGATCAGTAGATTAGTAATAACTATCAAGTGAACCCAACATTTAAAATTATTTTACAGTAAAATGAATGGTGCATATTGTAAATCCACATAAATAAAAAATAATTCATGTCATTTATATTAACATAGATTGTGTTATATTAACACAAAAAGGCAAATAAAAGCCTGCATTTTGCACTTCGTTTTACTGCACTACACTTTGGTGCAGTAGGTTTAAAAAGAACAAAGAAAACAAATGGATACAAAATACAATAATATTCATGTAAAAGTAAATATTGTCCACAGAGTGAGCTGCTTTGGTGGACGTTTGCAGTATCAAGTGTATTGGCACTACAAAAGTAACATTCATTATACACAGACTGCTGTTGAGCCATCATAATGATCAGAACTATATGAACATTAAGCAATATACCAGTTTTAATTGAAATAATGTGGACAGTGGGATTATAAATGAAAATATAGTTCATAGTTAAGTTTTAATAAAGTGAGACAGAATCAGATCCTAATGGATGTGAACAGATCAATAAGCAGAGCGACAGAAATAGAGCCACTCTGCTAGGAGCTGGCACAGAGCGGCAGCTTGGAGCTTCACATTCCTGCCCGAGCCATTCTTACCCACCACCATGTCACTCTGTAAAATGGTAAGGCAGCTGCTGGCGTCCATCAGCTCAAAGTGCATCTCTGAACTTATCCAACACCTGCCCATCCTCTCACACACTGACTGGGGAAGCACACACACATGTGATCTGTGCTTACATATGCACAAGCTACATCAAAACACTTTTATGACAATTTATATGTGAGACAAAAGGTGAGTTGTTCTGGTTTTGATGTAACACAGAGTGGGGATCAAGTGCAAAGTCATTTTCTAAACAGTGTATGCTTGGGGCAAATGAAATGATGGCATGAATTAGCTGAACAGAAGAGCAACACAACAATACTGAATACATAACTACTGGACGCTGAATGTCCTCGCTGTTGTTCATTGATCATGTACAAAACAAATTCTTTACATCTCGGCTGGACAAGGCACGAACGTTTTATTGCAGCATTTCAAAATGTGAAAATTTGCTTAGCAGTTGGACTGAGTGACAAATGGGCCCATGCTCCGGGCCGAAGCTAGGCCCTAACACTCAGATCCACTCTTATCTTGTTGAGGGTAAAGGCCCGATTTCCAACCAGCTACTGCCAGCTTCAGCTTTCACTGCACTCTGAAGTCACACATCATCAACAGTCCAATCAGGCTGGATTTGGGCACCACAGACTTTCATACAGTCCATCCAGGGACTGGTGATGGTTTCATCTTTCTCCCTTGCCACGCCCCTCCATGTGTTTTTATCCTCTCCTCCACCCGGCTATTTTCAGGCCTCCATTCTGTCCGTGTCTGCTGTTCTGTCTGGTGTCAGTTTTTAAAAAGCCCCCTCTGACTAGCCTGGATGGATCCACTGCAAGGTCACAAAAGTTGCTGTTATTAATGCCATTCAGCGAGTCCGGTCACTACTGCAGTGAACGTGTGTTCAAGTAATCCAGTTTAATATATGATGTGAACAGCTCAACAAACAGACTCACGCTCCTAGGACCAGAGAAAAAAAATATTATATACACGCGCAC
>VURO01027515.1:0-21058 GCA_015108175.1 Pelvicachromis taeniatus
GTGCAAAAGACTTCGGCCCCCCCACCCCTTCAGCTGAAAGTCCAGATGCGTCTCTCAGGCCCTGCAGCAGGTCTTTGTTGGACTTACTCTTGTTTTTTTAAGGCTGACCTCCTGTCTTCCTTCTCTCACCCCAACCGGTCGCAGCAGATGGCCCCGCCCCTCCCTGAGCCTGGTTCTGCCGGAGGTTTCTTCCTGTTAAAAGGGAGTTTTTCCTTCCCACTGTCGCCAAAGTGCTTGCTCATAGGGGGTCATATGATTGTTGGGTTTTTCTCTGTATGTATTATTGTAGGGTCTACCTTACAATGTAAAGCGCCTTGAGGCGACTGTTGCTGTGATTTGGTGCTGTATAAATTAAAACTGAATTGAATTGAATTGAAGAAGGACATGACTTTCAGATCCCGTTTAACTGCTGTACGTAGTTTTGTAGGTCTGGCGTTTCTTCTTTTGTCCTCTGTTAGTCCAGTTTCCTCAGAGTTTTTAAGGACACACTGCACACCATGCTGAGAATTTCCAGCTTATAGCTCTTTGTGCATCACTTTGTTTGTGCAAAAATACAATTTTATGTCTGTTGGACTGTGATCTCTTTTGCATTTTTCATAAATTCAACTACAGCAATGGGAACATACAATGTGCTTTTGTGACAGGTTGCTAGTAACACAGTGCCAAAAGATACAATTTAATATTGGTTCTTTGCTAAGTTGTCTGTTAAGAACTGGACTGAAAATTAGTGAAAAAGAAGCCAATGTCCAAAGATAAACTTGGAAAGAGCGTCAGAAATCCTGGCGAACAATCCCTCAAGAGCAAGTTTGGCTCCATGGAAGTAAAATGTAAAGAAATGAGGGGTGGCTCAAGATTGTTGCATAGAACTACATCTAAAATACATTTTCTAGCATACCAGAGAACAGCTTAGATATCATGTCTGATACAAAGACTGAGATCATGTGTCTTTATCTGTGATAAAACATAAATTTAGTTAACAAATCTAATGCGGCGCACCAAAACAGCTGGAAGGCAACCGGGCAGACGATCTCACGCACCACTCACCAGGTTCTCGGGGCTGTGCAGCTCATGTGTGGTTGAGGCGCAGCGGGTGATTAGGGACTTGAACATGCAGCCCACCACCACGGCCTCCATATTCTGGGCCACAGATTTGTTGTCTCCTGTGGTGAAGTTGTTTCCGAAGCCCGCCTTGTCTGGAAGCAGCAGGGAGGCAGGAGAGACCATGGATGACACAGCAGGTGGTTTAGTCATTGCTGACAGCACTGAGCATAAAACAGTGAGCCCGTACAACAGGAAAGGAAGGAGAGGGGGCAAAGGAAAAGGGGGTTAATAAAGCATATGGGGGAGAAGCCAAACTGAAAAGGATCTGAGTAGGGAGTAAGGAATACATGCAAGTGACTAAGGCCTGCTTTAAAAACATACATTAGGGGGTTTAGTCTCTCGGTCCAGTTAGATTAATATATCAGCCAGATCAAACCAGAACTTTTAGAGTTGCAGGCGAGTTTGTCACTTTTCAGACAGAGTGAGGGGTGCAGCAATGAAAGCGGTGCCTAGGGAAGGGTCTGATCAGGTCAGTGTAGTCATTTTATTGCTTATATTATCAACTGTTATTGATTATTGATCATGTGTATCTACCGATGTTTCTTTTTTTCGCCCTCCTGGACCTCTCACCTGCACTGCCGTACTCTGCAAGAGAAAAGAGGCGGGGCACAAAGTTGATTGACATCAGGCCAGCAGAGACATGTAAGGCGGTGTCAGAAAGGAAGTGGCACCCCACCTCCGCGAGGAGGTGAACCCCCGAGATGCAAACACACACACTTAAAAAAATAACACACATCCACACACGCACACACTGAAAACTAAACAAGGTGCCCTGTTCGCTTTCAAAATTAAAAAACACTCATCGGTTCAGTAACTTGCCAACTGTCTTTTGTAGAAAAGTCTTCAAATTCCAGTGCAAAACTGAATTGGCATGTAGGATGTGTCCTAATGCTCAGCGATAAAAGCCACTGATTGAGCAGGAATGTAATGGGCAAAGCTCTGGATTGGCAAGTGTACAGAATGGATGAGCGAGTAAGGAAGGTAGGATTCAGCTCGTTGAAGTGGATGAAGAAAAAGGAGGAGGATGGAAGCAGGAGGAGGAGGATAACGAAGGAAAGGGACACGGACGAGCGGAGACAAGTGGAAGGAGGAAGGGGGAGAACATATATAAACAGAGATAGCGCTGAAATGCAAAGTCGAAGTGCGGGGTGAGACAGTGGTAGGACAATTCAGCTTTGTCGACCACACTAGCGCTTAAACGTTTTACCTTTGCATATGATATTATTAGATTCATATTGGCCTGTACCGTAGCGTCCACACTAGACCTTTTTAATGGGACAGATCTGAATAAAATAAACCTGACAGACTTTGCTAGCGCATAAATATCTGCGCCGTGATAGTGAAACAGTTAGCAATTAGCTTGGAGATCAATTAATCGTTTAAGCCTTTGATTTAAAAAATAAATAAATAAATTCTGTTGTGTATATACTTGTGAGTTGAACATCTTAAGTCTTGTATACAGTAATTTTCTCACACTGTAATTTTGCTACAGGAACGACACATTTCCATATTAGGCTGTTGACAAGAGGCTTATGGGATTCTACCATTAGCTTTTTAGCTAGCTCTGTGGGAAATACAGGTTTATGATACTTAATGACTTTATTCAAAAAGATAAAGCTCCATAAACTAATAAAATTTCAATGATTTCTGATTTTGGTTTCATTGGTTTACAACTACAGTCATCTCAAAGCACATTTAGAGTAAAAATCGTATTGTATTAGAGAGAACCCAAATAATCAAACAACCGACTGTGAGCAGGACTTGGCAACATTAGGAAGAAGGAACTCTCTTTTAACAGGAAGAGCCCTTCAGCAGAATCAGGCTTAGGAAGGGGCTGAATGACTGAGTTGCTAATGTTGCATGACTTTACAAAATCTATCCTATATTCCTGTTTCTTTAGCTTGTTGGCAAACACCTAGCCTACGATACGTGACATCTTATTTATAGTCCTGTAAAAACTACTACAACTACAACCTTACCGCTTCCACAGGAATTAACAGGGTTTTACCCAGGTACTGCTAATCAGATTCTACAAGCCTCAGTTAGCATGTTAAATGTCAAAGTTCTTGACAGTACAATTATAAAAAGACTGAACAAGTAAGGCTTGTTGGGAAGCGGTGCCATCCTCACCCTCAAAAGAACATGGCAGCACAGTTTAGGTTTGCAGAGTTGCATTGGAAAAAACCAACACTTCTGAAATAAATGTCCTTTGGACAGACGAGACCAAATTAGAGATGTTTGACCATACTGCAGAAAACCAAACACAGCATATCAGCACAAACACCTCATACTGTAGCAGAGTAATGGAACGGTGATGATTTGGGCTTGTTTTGCAGCCACAGGATCTGGACACCTTATTGAATTGTCCATGAACTCCTCTGTATATCAAAGTATTCTAGAGTCAAATGTCCGGCCGTCTGTCTGAAAGCTAAAGCATGGATTAAACTAGGTCATGCAACAGGACAATGAGCCCAAGCACAGCAGCAACTCTACAACAGAATGACTGAAAAAGAAAAGTCCAGACGTTAACCTGATTTAAATGCTGTACTTGGACCTGAAGAGGTCAACGTTGGGGTGTTTTTAGTTTTTCCAAAATAATGACATACTGTAATTTGTCATGTGTTTTTGTTAATCTCAGGTTGTATTTACCTAATTAGAAGAACTGCTAAGGACCAGATCATTACTACTTATGTAAAGCTTCTATGTTAACCGCAAACTTATTTCAGGTATCTTTCAGGCGGATGAGGAAACCATAAGTGCTAACTCATTGCGTGGTGGTAAGACTCATTCCTGCAGCGCTCTATTTTGATAACTTTAAAACTCAAACATTTATCTTCAGTTAAAATTCTTAATTTATCCAATTCTTTGGTTTAACTTGGTAGCATTCACCACCCAGGATGCTAACATGCTCACACATAAGCTGCTAGCATGCTGATGTTTAGAAGGGTAATGTTAGCATGTTTAGCATCTTAAGCTGTGTCCCAATTCCTTGGCAGCATCCTTCGGAGGACGCATTTGAAGGCCGATTACGTCACAGTATTTTCAGGTAAGAATGTAGCTGTGTAAACTTCAAATATCTGCTCGGTTTATCAAGACATCACATATTTGCAAAAGTGCTCTAACGCTTTCGGAGACGTCTGTTACCCCTCAGCTCGATAGCTGACCGGGAGGTCAAGGCTCACTAGAGCCAGTAAGAACAGCGAACTCCAGGCACATTGTTTTCACACCCCACCCGGTCTTTCGCTGCTAATGTTAAACATGATATATAAGTCACTCAGATAACTTAAAAATGTTACTGTTTGGCTTTTTTCAGTGTTTCATTTGTTCCTGAGTAAATCGATGCGAGTTTACTAAACTCCACCGAGACAGCTGGTGACGCAAATCTGAAGGCTAGACCGTCCCATTTCACAGCCTCGCACTTCCGGCCTTCTCGGTCTTCGAAGGACCCAGCCCATGTAGACCGCAAAGGCCGGGTCCTCCGAAGGATGCAGCCTAGGAATTGGGACACAGCTTTAGTTTGTCCTGCTAGCATGCAAAAATATTATTAATTAGCTGATGGAAATGTTGATTAGCTGCTAGTAAATTAGCATGCAGACAATGAACTCAGTGGTGAACATGCTAACAAACTTGCTAAACAGCAGCATGATTGCATGCTACTGTTCAGGAAGTGCAAATGATATATTTTCTGTTATTGTGAGCATGTTACCATTCAGACTTGTATTTAATTCAAAGCATTGATGTAGCTGTAAACTCTACATTTATATTTCCCGACATTTTGTGGACTTAACGATTAATCGATTGACTGAAAAAATAACTCTCAAATTAATTAACAATATTTTCAGGCCTACCGCACTATTTTTCATCATCAATCCATCACTATACGCAGTCAAAGCCAGTGTTTTTCACCCTATTTCTGCATTTGTTATCAGTATTTATGATATTTTTTTTGTGACTGTTTCGCATCTGCATCCCACTCTTGCACACACACAAACACACGCCACAGCACACACAGCACTTACTGTCAGTGATGGGCTCCATGCAGAAGCCCAGCAGTGCATGCAGGAAGTCGACTATGTTATTGAGGGAGTCTTTGTTGACGTACTCGCGCATAGTCTGGCGAAACTGCAGCTTGTCCAGCTTATACAGGTTGGTGAGGCAGTTCTGGGCCTGAAAGAAAGAGTTTTAAAAATCTAACTTCAAGAGCAAAGTTTCTGGATGCTGCACTAATAAAGTGGCTTTCCTTTAAATTTAAATGACCATTTAAATTGTTATGTCCATCTTCACAAGTTTATACATTGCTGAGAAAATGTATCTGACCCCTTCCGAGTATATACAAAATGCAGTTTTTAAATTATGATGCCAATTATTGAAGAAAAATTAGTTTTTCAAACTTGCCTGGCCCTGTGTGAAAAAACACTAAGTGAACAGCCTGACTTTTCTTTGGATTGTGGTGTGATGAGTGGCTTTTTGAGATCTTTTACCTTCACTTTGTCAGACATGTTTTATTTAAGTGATTTATTGATTCAACAGGTCCTGGTAGTCATCATTCCTGGGAGTGGCTAGTGAAACTGACCTCAGCTTTCCCAAAATGTGGTTAATGACAGATAATTTGTGATTTAACAAAGGGGGCAATTACTTTTTCACACAATTACTTTTCCCTTAATAAATGATTTAAATCATTAAAAAAAAAAAAAAGCTGCATTTTGTAAACATGTAAATGTGACAAATACAGAAAAAACAAAAAAAAACCTCAGCTAACAAATACTATTTAACAGCAATTTTTGTCTCCACTGTATGAGTGGAGGTGGGTTCCAAAGAAGCTTGCAGATCCTAAACCGATTTAAAATGCCACCTTCTTCAAATTGATCTTTAGAAATGAAATGAAAAAACGGATTGATGAATTAATGTCACCATTAAGAAACTGTTATTTTCCACACAAAGAATCAGAGAAAGGAAAGTAACCTGCATCCTCAGGCGATCTCCTGATAGTCCTCGATGGCCCTCACCACAGCCGTAAGCACAGCCCAGAGACTTGACTATCTTTATGAGCATGGTCAAAGCCAGGCGGTGGGGGCTGAGGCCACCAGCCTCTTCCTGTTCCCATTAAAGAGAAGCAAGAAAACACAGCAGTTGAGACGTTCAGGCATCCTACACCTTTACAATCTCACTTCTAAACACACCTGTTCAAACACACCTTTTTATCGTCATCCTTATTATTTTTCACATCGTCCTTGCTCCCCTGCCCACTCCCTCCACCACTCCCTCCACCACTTCCCCCTCCTCCTCCTCCTCCTCCCCCTCCACCACCTCCTCCAGCCCCCGCAATCGGCCCGCCTCCCTGGGCGACTCCTCCGAGGCCCTGAGCAGCTGCATCTTTGGCACGGGCCTCTTGGTTCTCCTTGTTATCTGGCTTGGACAACTTCTTGCCCATGCCGGGCACCACGCCCAGCTGCAGCAGGCAGTCAATGATGTTGAGAGCCACATCGCAGATCCTGGAACTGATATCGTGGCTGAGAATGGAGTAAAGAGCCCTCAGGATAGCCTAAATTGGAAGAAGGAAGCCAAAGAAAGGATGACAAAATCAGAAAATATTTAGTTTGAGCAAGAAAGTCGAAATAACATAAGAGAGATAACTAAGGAAACTGTAAAGTGTCTGTGATGTTATGACTTAAAAAGGAAAGCATCTGAATCAGCTTCGAGTCCCACTGGTGACATAATTGCTCATTAGAGCAGCCAAACAGGGCCATAACTTCTAATAGCTGGATTTGGCCCCAGGGACAATTTAAATGACTCACTGTGAGGTCCAACATGCCATTTTTCAGCACAAAGTTATTGGTGCCCTCAATGTTCTCGCCCTCCTCCAGACAGGAGTAGTTGATGCAGGAGTCGGTGAGGCTGCGTGGCAGGTTGGCGCATGCCAGCGGCTCCACTGGGATTTCCGGCACAGCCACAGGGTTGCAGAGTTTCTTCATGTGCTCGGTGAAGAAGTCGGCGTAACCCACGTTAAAGGACGCAACTGTTGTGTTGAACGCCGCCATGGTGATGGTGGAGATCTGAGATCGAACTTTAGAGAACAGAAAACCATTTTTTATTGAATACACGGTCCTGGTTAACAGTTTTTCTATCTCACAGGTCCTCGAGATTTCCCTCTTGTTCCACTTAGGTAGCTAAAGTGCTTTAGCTCAACTGTTTTGTGGATCTGATGAATGGCTGTGGCTTTTCCAACGAAGTACAGACGAGTAGATAGGTAGGTTGGTTCAGATGCAATTTTGCAAACCTAAACTGTGGTGTCATGTTTTTGTTTTTTTTAAACAGTGAGAAGGCTTTCTCCCGGAAACCTCTCCAAACAAGCCACACTTATCAGTCTTTTTGCAATTGTACTGTCATAAATGTTCAAATTTAACATGCTAACTGAAGCCTGAGTCTCAGATGTCACTCTTGGGTTTTTGCTCCACTCCTGTAAGTTTGCATTGACGCATTCTGTTAACAAACACCTACGTAATGTGCAAACTGCTAATGGCTGTACTTAGTTTTCCACATACCTTTGCATTTTGCTCAGTTTTTGCTAAATAAATAATGAGAGCATGTAATATGCCACGTGCCGTTGCTCATCTAAGATACAACTGACCATTTTTTATAATGTTCTGATAGGTGTGTTTTCAATTTGACACGACTGTAAATCCCCTCGATGCCCTGAAACGACAATAAGGTTATTCCTTTGGGTTTAATTTGAAGAACGTTACATAAGGCACGACAGCCAGAAGGTCCTACTGATTAAACTGAGATGTACTTGAGAAGAAATGTGTGTTAAACGTGTTTTGTTTTTTCCACTTGGTGCCATTTCACTTGCCGTATTCAAATTGTTAGAAATTGACACACACACACACACACACACACACACACACACACACAAAAACTGGTTATTTCATCTGATGTCACAGCACTCTGGCAATGTCTTGGAAGCTTTTACAGAGAGGTAATAGAAAGCATCCAAACTGTGAAGATCATTAACTGGGATCGGATGTGAACAGTTGAAAACTGGGAGGCTCTGGTGGGTGATTACACCCACCGGGTCAATGATACTGATTAGGTGAGGTGTCTCCTCAGAGCCCAGAGGACACTTAAAGACAATAACCATCCCAGACACAGCTTGTTCACCCTGCTGCCATCAGGCAAGCGACTCAGAAGCAACAATGGTTAACGTTGAAGCCCGTGTGTCAAAGAAAAAGTCTCCTTTCTGCAAATTTGACCCATTTGACAGTTTCCTCACAACAAATGAGACTGACGCTTTGGTACTTTTCATCTCTGCTGCACCTCATGTCAAATTCAGCTCCTCTCTGCTCATCTCCCGTCTCGCTAAACCCAAACGGAAAGCGTGCGGCGGAGTGTGAACCAGTTTAAAAGCCGGTGCTCTTATTTTGTGTGTAGTTTGTGTGTAAATTAGCATTGTCACAACAATATTGCTGTTATGTAATCTTGTCCTATTTCTGCTCTACTCAGCAAGCCTCAGAGGGAGCCGGCAGCATCTGTCCTCCCTTTATTGTAGCTGATGGACAGTAATGTGATCAGCAGTGGGTAATTTGTTTACTTCGCTTTACTTTCAAATAACGTGCATGTTTGCGGTTCCTCTTGCACTCTGCCGGCATTTCTAAGTGCCCATTTTGATTTGATGTATGCCGGCTTTAATTTGTCTCATTTAAAACGTCTGTGATCTATCTTTTATTGGGTTTTTTAACCGTCTACTAATGAAAGAGAGAGTTTAAACTTTGTGAGTGACATCCTCTATGTTCTGTTGATTTGTTTGATTTAGAAAAGACAAATCAATACGCTGGTCTACTCATTTTGCTCATTTCCAGCTCCATATTTTAATTATTTGACTCTACCAGAGCAGCTTTGCAGGATTCATGCTTCAAAATTATCCTTCATCACCTCAGGCGGGGCTTTGGTGCAGCCCCTCCTCTTTTTTAGCCAACTTTCTTCTGATTGGCTGCTCTGAGATGACCATATTAGGCATATTCTCTCTCAATGATATCATAGAGATCCAAGAGTATGAAAATCAGAGCCTTTAGAGCAGCTTTTAGATCATTTATCTTTGAAACTGTTGCCTTGTTTTAAACGAGCATCAATCATTTCAGGTGTATGTATGAGTGAAAACCAGGAAAGTCATAAAAGGACCCCTTTAAGACTCCTTCAGGTTTTTTAACATCTTGAAATTTAACTGTGGGCTTGTTCTCAAATACCTGCTCAGGCCCATATTTAAACCTTCTTCTTACCCTCCTTGACGGTGTTGTCACTGTGGCTGTTGGAGTGGTCGGGCATGTCCCGGAGCAGCGAGTGGTGGGAATGAGAGTGTTTGGCACTCAGGCTGTCTGCGTCTGCAGCTGTGTCTGTGCTGCCACGCCGTGTGAATTTGCCTGGAAAGAGATGCAACAAATGGACACGTTTTAGGTCAAAAGCACACAACCAAATATTAAACGTGGACATCACATGCAGCTGAAAATAAAAGTTTAACTTTCAGCTCAACAAACATCAAAGCCCACAGAGACAGAGTGCATTTATGTCCTGCCTACCCCAGAGAGTCTGTCTCTGTGGGATTTGGTGTTTGTTGAGCTGAAAGTTAAACTTTTTTTTTTACCCAGCTGTATCTCATGTCCATGGTTTCCATCCAATAATGCCTAAAAAGGTCTTTTAAGCTGCCAAACTGAGACTTTCAGCACCGTCACAACAACACTGTACTCTAATGGCATCCACAATCACCAGATCTCAATCCGGTAGAGCCCCTTTGGCATGTCAAGCTTAGAAATCAGCAGCAACTGTGTGACGCTATCATGCCAATGTGGACCAAATTCTCTAAGGAATATTTCCAGCACCTTGTTTAGTCTGTGCCATTAATGCACCCTCTAAAGTGTACTTAATAAAGTGTCCTAGATGGTGAGACATACAGTGCTAAAATTGTTTTCCATAACCAGCCACGGGTATTTCCGTTCGTTCGTTTGTTCGTTCGTTCGTTCCAATTTCTGCTCTCATTTGTGGGCTATGGGACCAACAGTTTGACCTTCCAGCGGTCATGGTTTTCAAATTGTTACATGTTGCACACTTTAGGGTAACTTTAAACAGTGTATCTCATATTTACACATTATGACACCGATTTGAATCGTCCCAGCAGCAGTGGGTTCATAACAGCATGGTAAAAGAGGCCAGTAGTTTTTTTTGTTTTTTCTTAATGGAAATAAGGCTTTAAAAAGTCACTAACTCTGGATACTAATAAAAATAATAACTGCTTTTGTGCCTTGAGCGAATGTTAATCTCCACTATTCAGTGAGAGCTCATAAGGAATACCAATGTCAATGAAGTGACCTAATTCACCAGCTGACAGCCAGATCCACACTAAATCCTCTGACTCATGAAAGCTCGGTGGAGTGGAAGCAAGACTTCAAACTGGTGGCATCCAATCTCATTACCCATGATGGTGGCCTGCCAGCCTCCGCGGTCCAGGGTCCGCCTGTCGTCACCCAGGCCAGAGAAGCTTCCGAAGGAGAAAGTGCTGCGGGTGGGAGAAACGTCCAGGTGGTCGTCGTGCAGCAGGAAGGGAACCCCCATCCGACGCTGACGCTTCTTCCCCGTGTGATGGAAGGGGATGGAGCCCTTTCTCTCGCGGTCCTCTCGGCGGTTCTTAAACTGAAGTGGAACAACAGATGCACTCAATCACGTGAATCTGTACCTATTATTTTAGCTTAAAACATAAAGGCCAGTCTCTGACCTTCTTGAAGATGTTCATGCCCAGGTCGGAGGACAAGTCAGGGACAGCCTGCCGACGAAGGTTAGTCAGAGAAACCTTTGCAAAGGTCTCTGTGCTCAGAGATTTCTCCTCTTCATTACATTTTAAGCTCATATCCTGCAAAAAATAGCAGAAGGCAAAGGTCACGAACCAGCAGGCGCAACACAGACATCCTAACGATGACATTGAGGCCACTCAATTAAAGCGGTTTCGATGAGCGACCTGAGTCTTGTGGGTGTTGACCAGCGAGGGTGTTGCAGCCACCATGGAGCTACTGCGTGGCCGTGGCAGAGGTGCGACCAGGGGCTCTGGGGGGCGTTCGGGCCTCTCCTCCAGGATCTGCCTGAGGCGCTGCAGGTAGTACATCAAGGCCCAGTGCACACCCTCCTCCGTCCAGTGTGGCTGCAGTAGACAGCGCAGCACGGCCACGTCAAAATAAGTGGCGTAACGTGCCCGCTGGGCCAGCGATGCTGGCAGGCCGGCAGGAGCTGATGTCCTGGAAGAAGAGAGAGGAAATAAAGGAAGTTGCAACCTTTAAGTTGGTAGTTTGATTTAAAAACCCATAGAAATTAATTACACACAGAGCAGAAAGGAGTTCACCTAGTACGTGACGGTATGCGGAATAATTCGGGCCCTCGCAGTGAGTTCAACAAGCAAGTGAGCACGACCAACTGTGATCTGCTGTGGCTGCTCTGCTCTGCGAAACCTGCAGCTCTGACTAGAGAGAGGGGCGCAGGTGAGATGTAACCTGATTGCTCCATTTTTGTGGGCTGTTGTGGACCAATTTACCTAAATGCTGGCAGCTTCTAGACCACAGTTGGTCTTAAGAAAGAGTTTAAACAAAAGATACTGGGTGTAACTGGGTAGCTAGCTGCTCTGTTTCCATCTGCTTATGTCTGACAATATTTCTCTGTTCTGGGATCTCCATGTCCAAAAAGGAAGAAGTGAGGAGTAGCATATATCAATATACTAATATATAGTATATTGATAAAGTTAAAAAAAAAGAAGAAGAAAAAGCATGCAAGGTTACTGAAATTCAAAACTGGATTTTTAGTACCTAAGGGATCAATTTCGAGGTTTTACGTCGCCTCCTTCTCGACTTTTTGCATCCACAATCTTGGGTGTCCACTCTGCCCGCCTGCCTAGCAGGCTGACGACAGCCTAAGAAAAGCTATAAGAAATCATGGCGCTTTATAAGTAAGACTGAATTGAATTAAAAGGCACTTTACAGGAAACTATTCCCAAGTAACTGAATATCATGATAGCAACGCCAAAAGGCATAACTACATATATAATTGCACTACATCACAGCCTTTTGTGTTATATTAGACTGTGATCAACTCCCGCCACATTGCTTCATTAATAATGCATCAAAGGAGGATGATAAACAAGGGCAGAGTCCCCCTTCAGCATCATTGAAAGAGGAGCAGAGAGGGAGGGAGGGAGGGAGGGAGCTCCAGCCTACGTGAGTCCACTATAAATAAGCAGGAATGAAGGTCAGCAGTCAGCGAGCTGCAGAGGAGTTACCGCAAACTGTGAAGAAACATATTGATACTACAGGAGAGGCAGACGGAGCAGGGCATTTAATCACAGCTGCTGTAATAAATGGAGCAGGAAGCGCTGGTCGATATGTACATGAATCACTTTGAGAGCGGGCGGCGGAGGCAGGCTGTATCATGTTTCACCGTCTAGCCGACACACTCACACACACACACGTTCACTCTCCCTCCTGCTGTTGTGTCAGGTTGCCACAGAGACCGTGTGACGACAGCCACCCCGGTCCTCCGACTCCATGCGGTAGGAGCGGATGCAGCAGCCAGCGGTTGCCATAGCAACTGCATCAGCATCAGCAGTGCTGCGCGGATTGCGGCGGTTGAGTAAGCTGCATTTTAACGCGGTGCGGCGCGGAGGTGCGCGAACAGCCTCGTGACCGGCGGATGTAAATATAAACCGGGTCCCTCAGAGATGTGGAGTGTGCTGTGGGAGGTATTTTTGATCAGGAGAGCGTCAAAACTCTCCCTTGCTGCATGTCTCATTTACATTCAGCTCACTGTCAGCCTGAAAATCCCACTGCACGCATGAAGAAAGCAATTAATCCGTCTTCGTTAAGCAGGGAAACAGGAGGGATAGATCCTCCCTCTCCTGCATTACCGTGTGACTGCTGCTCAAACCCTTTGGTGTGAGGATGTGCGAGGATATAATTGGCTTGGGGGTGTTTTTAGGATTGGTTGGTTTCCGGGCTTGTTTTGATTTTCAGTCAGCTGCCGGCTGTCAGAAGGATTGCGAAAAAGCACCAGAGTGACATGCTTAGTTGTCAGAATGAGCTGATGGCTTAGGATGGAAACAAACCTGCCAGGGATGAACTTCTTTGCTGGTCAGATTTGGTGTAATTGTAAACTTTTTATTTTTTGCCTTTAGCAACGAGAGCTTGAGAGAGACCGAGGCCTGGCCTGGCAGTGGGCACACCAAATCAAGCCAGGCCAGGGACTCTGCCAGCATTAGACATGTAGCACATTACTTCAGCGTAATTACCCTGGTTATGTGGGCAAAATGTCACATGGGTTTACTGATGCACAAGCAGGAAAAGAGCTCTGTGTGTGTGTATGTGTGTGTGTGAGAGAGGAGACAGTACTGCTTGAAGCAACATATTACAGAGGGGGGGAAGAGGATCTATTCATGTACTCTAGCTTTTTGCAAGCTAACGGAGCGAGGCGTGTGGTGCAGTGGGTTTGACAGACGCTGCCGCGGGGCTCGGTGTTTAGCCATCAACAAGACGATGGCACCACCTCCGTGTCAGCGCGGGTCACTCCTCTACTGCCTCAACACTCAACTGTCTAAATTGTGGCAAAATGAGCCATTTGCGAGCGCCTCCATTATCAATCGTTTATAAATCAAATTAATGCTTGTGCGATTTCCTCTGTGGGTCTCTATTAATACATTTATTCATTCGTTCGGTCAGTTGAACTTGATGTTTCAACACGTCTCACTGCTGCTTGAGGGGAAACTGAGTAACACATGCTCACTTTTTCTTGGAAGGGCCTTTAACCGGTGGGGGTTGCTGTTGGGAAGGGCCACCTTTCTCCACTGAGTTACCACGACGACAGCTCTGCTCCCCGGCTGAGGGGGAGGAGGAATCTGATTGGGTGGCTTCGCAAACCACCTGGAAGCCCTGCGGGTAGGAAGCGAGAGAGAGATGGATATCAGGAAGACAGACAGGCAGACAGTTCCTGATAATTAAAGGCTCTGAGGTTGGAGTGTGGTTTCCGTCATGACCCCGGCTCACTGCGCTAATGAATATTAACAGCCAGCCCCAGGGGGAACATTGGAAAAGGGGAGGGGAAGAAGCCTCAGACGCTTGCCCGAGCACATTCAATCAACATGGGAAGCAGAATCTAACAAGATATGGGCTGAAAACGTTAGCTCACCATGGGACCCGGGTTGCCTGATCCACAGGGGCTGCACTGGTTGTTGACTGGGGAGTTCCTCTTTGCTGTTTAGACAGGCATAACGGTATACATGTGTTAATTGTGAGAAATAAAAATAGATTATCTCTGAACGCACTAATTCCCAAACCAGGGGTACAAGTGTCCCAGAGGGTTCTCCTGCAGTAGGCAGCAGACACCTGGAATGACTGGTTTGACTATTTATAGAACTGAGCGGTACTATGACTAAAAATGTTAGCTAACGTTATGGATTGTGGTTTTTTCACACCAGAAATAGGTCGGTGTGGTTGCCGTTGATTGCGTTGAATGTTTTTGCTGTCGAATTGTTTTTGCAAATTAGTGCCGCCTACTTTATAAATGCAGACAGATGGCAAACACAATAGAAACAATCCTGCATAGTGAATGGAATTTGCTAGCGTGAATTTCTGTGTATGTAGATTGCAAAGGATTTGCAATTTTTACAGATTTATCCCAGTTAATCACAAACAAAGTGCATGTAATTGCCAAACAAAGCAGTTTGAGTCCATCTTATTGTGACTAGGGCTGGGCAAAACGATTATTTTCCGAATCGATTAATCTAGTGATTAATTTTTCGATGCATCGATTAATCTAATGATATATGTTACTGCTAAGCAGCTTAAATTAGTTTTGCATTTACGGAGGTTGGGTGTTTATCTCTGAGTGTGTGTCTACGTGGGGGGTGTCTGGATGAATTAAAGGGTAAAAACCAGCGTTAGTAAAAAAGTTGAAAACTTACGGTCGTTTTATGATCGGCCATTTCCACCTTACAAAGCCGGCAAAGACTGAATCACTTCCTGTTCGGTTAAAATATCCCCATACTGTAGAACTGCGTGTTCGGGGGGCGTGGTTTAAGTCGACATGTTACCGCTAGTCGCTAACGCCATGTGTTTTTTTTGAAAGTGACGACGCATCGACGCAAATTTTTTTACGTCGACGCGTTGTCCCAGCCCTAATTGTGACTGTAATGCCGGATAACTAAATAGTCAAAATTGTTAGCTAACTTGTTGCATTAGCAACTGAAATAGCAAAAAGGTACAGATGACCAAATTGCCAAAACCGTTAGCTAACTGAGAAGATTAGCAGTTGAAATATAAAAGTATGCATAACTAAAGAGATAAAATTGTTAGGTGACTGTGCAAATGGTTAGAATGAGCTCAGCTGAACATAGCTAACATGAAAGATGTTAACCTGACGCACCTGTAACAATGTTTCTGACAGGTTTGATGAGGGCAGTAAAGGCAGGGATGTCAGGCAGGCGGTGCTCCCACATTGGCTGCCATATTACCAGACCACTAGCCAGTCTGAAGGTCAGGTCTGACTCCTGGAAAAAGGCAACACATTTACACATTTTTTTCCTAAAAAGAAAAAACAGCCTGTAAACACCAGTAACAATTATTCTGTTTTGGTTAAATATTTTGTGTTGTTAAGATTCTTGTGTTACAAAATGCTAACAAGACAAGACAGTAATTCCCTGCACAGCTGGGAAACGGTGCACTCCCAGGAGTAATATCAACTGACCCTTTCATCTGTTTGCACACACAGATCAATAGGCACAGGGTGATGCTGACTGCAAGTACTAAATTAAGCAACACAGGGGTTGCTAAAATGAACTTAATCACAAAATGATCAAAATTATAAATAGACTAACGCCACAGATTAACACAACAATGTCATCCTGGCTCTCTGTTACTCAAATCAATTTCAAGGCCGTACACCTTTGCATCAGCAGTTACGGACCTTTATCCGATGAACAAGCGGCGCAAACAGGAACACAAAAAGCTCTACTGTGGCCATGCTCTTTTGGAACAGCTTGGTGCGAGTATGCTCATCCTCCTCCAGCAGGGAGCCGCTGTGCTGTTGTCCTAACCCGCCCAGGCCCGAGCCGGAGCAGGAGCTCGGAGCTCCCGGGGAGGAACCCTGGTTCCCCACAGGCTGGAGGAAGGCGCTACTGCTGCTGCCCCTGGACCAGCCGTGGCTCAGGCTGGGCTCGTGGTTGCACTCCTGCGGCGCCTCCAGCAGCATCCAGTGCAGCGTGTGGAGCAGCTTGGTCTCCGCCACACCCAGCTTGTCCTGGTGACCTGTGACGTAACCAAAAGACAAATACTAAACACACAGACACTTTATTTTAATCTGCTTAAATATAACTAGCAAGTGGACTCTAGAGAGAAACCAGACAGCTTCCACTACCAATAAGTCTTGCGTGCCTACAAACTGGTCATATTTGATGGTGACCTCTAATTTCCTGCTTCTAAATTCAAACTGAGATGATTGTCCTCATCACTAATAATCTTAAAGATATGGTATCAAACCAGATGCTTACTCCGGATGGAGTAGTGTCATCTCAAAGTGTTACTGGAGGCAGTAACACTTTGAGTCCTTATGACCAGGATACACCCTTAAATGCACATATTAAACAAATATGTTGGACTGCTTTCTTCTATTTGTGCAATTTCTCTATAATTAGAAATGCCCTGTGGTCAGAGTGATGCTAAAAAAGTAGTTCATGCATTTCATTACTTCTAGGCTGGACTACAGTAATTTGTTATTTTCAGGCTGTCCTAAAAACTCTGAGAAAAGCCTTCAGTTGATCCAAAGTATTGCAGCGAGAGTACTGACAGAGACTAAGCCGGTGCTTTGGTCAAAGGTGGAGTGACAGGAGAACCAATCTAGCATGTACTTGCATGAAACCTGAGCATCCTGAGGGGAAACCCTCAAGAACAACATGCAAGCCGCACGACAGGAGGGATCTGACCGGGATTGGATGAAGGACCCTCTTACTGTATGGCAACAGGGATTTTTAAATGAAAGCATTCAAAAGCTGCCACCCCCTGCTCAAAGAAAGGGTCAAACCCAGCTCAATAATAATGCAAACAGTGGCTCATTCATGTCTGTCACATGGAAGGATTTGATGCTTTTCTCTATCCTGTGTTGTGTGCAGGCAGTTTTAATTTCATGAATATTAATTCTATCAATTGCCTTTCTGTCCTTTTAAGCGATGAGCTCTGAAAGAAGCTGAAAGGAGCATTAGATTAGTGTTTTGGCGATTTGGTATGAAGCTGTCAGCTCGATTGGACTAAAGCGTCCTCACCAAGCTTGTTCCTGTTAGACAGCAGGATGGAGGTGCAGTGGAGTACGTGAGGCAGCGCCGCCTGGACGAGCTCCCAGCGGGAGATGCTCTGGATGGCCTCTGACAGGGCCGGCGACAGACCGTGGAGCTTGTTCTCCACCAGCACCCGCTCAAAGGACTGGGGAGGCAGCCAAAGGAGAGAGGAAAAGAGAAGAAGAGAGACATCAGGCGGGGAACTTAAGCCTCTTTCTTTGACTATCTAAATGTCCCACATGGCCCCGAGCGAGCAAAAGCCTGTGGGAGAGACAGTGGAAGCTCTGTTTGGATCCAAAGGGATCTGGAGAAGCGTCATTATGGATATGAGTCTAGCTCGAGGGTAATGGGAGGAAGCACGGGGGCAAAACTAATTTGCTAAATGCAAAATCAAGAGCTCACTTGATTTGCAGGTGCATTAAGGTAAAAACAGATTACTGCGAAGGGAAGCGATTATGTCCCCTCATCGTGCACATGGCATTATGAAATGACTTACCACACAGGATGCCTCATACTGTTTGCCCAACTTTGGCCGCAGAAACGCACTGAAAGACATCAACAGAGTGGTTGTGAGAGATTTAAAAAAAAGGGACAAATGTAGGTTATAGGCTAGTAAATCACCCCAGTTTGTCGATGTGGCCCACTTTTTATGCAAATTTTACAGGTGTGACATCATACAATCTGCACCCACAGACCCATCTTCCTCCATTTAACGCAAATCAGTGAGCAGACATTCACTGGCAGGGTTTCTGAATCACTTCATCAAATAATGGTGATGTGTGAGGCGGCGGTGACAAACCCACGTCAACGCTGCCTGGTTTTCACCAACGGCAAACACCTGTTATCAATGTCACTAACCTGGTCTGCCTCCACAGGAAGGTCTGGATCGGGAACGGTATTCCCTTCCCGCACTCCGGCTCGTTTTCGTCCAGGCTTTTCCTCTTCACCATTTTGGCCGGACCCCGCGTGCCCGCCTGCCTGTGCGCGATCACCGGGACGCACGGCTGCTGGCTCTGCCCAGGTGACCAGCGAGCTTTTCCCTCCCTCTTCACGACATGATTGGGTTAGTCCTGCGTAAAATGGCTGCAAGTGTTGATCGGTCGGTCGGCGGCAACGGAGAGATAGAGAGGGAGAAAGGAGGAGGAGGAGGAGGAGGAGAGAGGAAGAAGGAGCGCTCCGAAATCAGCACCTCCCTCCCTGGACAGCGACAGCTGATCGGAGAGCTAATTTATCAGCAGCAGCAGCAGCAGCAGCAGCGGGGCTTTAAAGACGCAGTGTGCAGCTGGGCCAGATGTTCTCACCCCCCCCCGCCGCCGCCTTTTCCTCCTCCTCTGCTTCCCCGCAATCAACACATGGAGCGACAGAAACCGCTGCATCCGCGTGGAGCATCCACACGCGCCATAATCCGCCCCTTTAAATATCAACAGGTTGTTTAATAATAGCCCAGGCTGTGAGTCATAAAAACAGAGCAAAATCTAATCAGGTGTGACTTCCCGAAACATTCGCACTGTTTAAAGAGGCAATGCCGCGCAATAATATCCCCACCAGGCCAAATAATGTCTGCATCATTGGGCAGGTGACGAACATGGATCTAACTTGTTGACGAAATCCAGAACAATGCGCCGCGTTTTTGTGCTTTTTAACAGGGCAGTGCTGCAGGCTTCGTGTTTCCATGTAAAAGAAGAAGAATCACGTACCAGAGGTGTCCTCAGAATAAGGACTCTCAAAGCATCTGAACAGTGCCTCACACTGCAAACACATGAAACCATGAACATCTAAACCCAGCAGCTTTACAAAAGACAGGAACGGATCCATTAAAGGAACATTAACCATGGCGGGAAGAAAAACTTTAGGTTACTTGCGTAAATTAGCATAAGTGAGATATCTTACTGTGGGATGAGCCTCCCTGCATATTCCTCAGAAGCGTTTATCTAATTCTGCCAATCCTGATTGGCTGCTGGTCGGGAAGAGCCCCCCACGTTTAAATCAATTGCGCTAGAGCCGTTATTCAAGACAAGCGCCCCTTCTTGTTGGGCCTTGCTTAGTAAGAAGGGCAGTCTGGGTCATACTCCTCTGAACACCAGGTTGAATCACCATCTAGGAATTTAAGTCTACACTGTAAAAAAAATCCCGTTGATTTTACAAAAAAAATTTGGCAGCTGTGGTTGCCAGAATAATTCCGTAAAAAATACTGTGAAAAAAAATACTGAAAAATTACAGTTTAAAACCGTTATAATATACCCACCAAAATACATTTTAAACCTGTAAATTCAACAGCTCTTTTATGTTAAATTAGCATGGCCAAACTGCTATTAAACAAATTTTTCCTGTAACATTTACACAAAGTTGCTGCTGATTGTACACTAAAACTCAGTTTCACAGAAATTATTTTTTCTCTAATTCAACAGTATTTTATTGTGAAAGCCTCATTATAAAACTGCTATTTAACAAAAATTTTCTGGTCTTTTCTGGTTTACTCAAAAGAGGTTTCTGATGTTCTGTCCCTCTAGCAGGTCTGCAACTATAATGCATTACAGTCACAATAGCATCTAATTTAATTTTAATTGTAATTTGAGTTAGAACCCTTTTCTGACTTCTAACAAAGTGAAAATAGAACTAACACTATACATTTATTGCTTAATAATGTTACTGGTCAATAAAAAGATCTTAATGAATATATTAAAGGCAGTAACCCAATGTACAAAGCATTTAAAATTGGAAACCAAAGCCAGATATATAAGTTTAAGAGTTAATATATTAAAAAGCTTAGTCCAAAACAATTTACAATTTAATCATTTATTTATCTAAAAGAACAGTAAACAGTTACATCAACCTGAAACACAAATTGATTCCATAAAATGTGTTAATAAAAAAACAAAACCACAGTGACAGACCCTCTGGCACTACTTTTAATGAATAAATTTCAGAATTTTTAAACAGCCAATAAGAATTGAATTTTCAAAATAGAACAATTGTGCTAATTAAAATAAAACTTTTTTCAAATTAAGGTACAGGAATGCAAATGGGGAATTATATAACTAACAATCACACAGAAACTCAAATAACATTGTCTGTGCCTCTTAAGCTTGAAAAAATAACCTGAAAAGGGCTGAAATAAACATTCATGGTCTGAGTGTCGCCCCTTACATAACTCTTGTTTAGTCCATGTTCAGACATCACGCCACTCATGATCTGAAAGCTCCTGAATCAAGGTAAGGACTCTTGGGTTCACGTGAAGACGGGATGTGTTCGTCTTCTCCACTTTAGTGCCCTTCTCTGGATTGATGGAGAAAAAACATCTTGGAAAAAAGAAGAAAAACAGATGACAATTTCAATTTTACTGACAACAACTTCACATCAATAATTTTATATAATAGATACAATAATAATTCTTTATCCCAACAATTACTTTAAAGCTACTTAAATGGCAAAATGAAGTACCCTAAAGTCCAAGTCACTTCAGAAACTACTATTTTTTTCCAGGTAGGTGCTGGCTAAACTAATCCAAAAAGAAGTACCTTTGCAGAAACTCCAGGGTTGATGCCAGCTGTGATGGGTAATGAATGTTGAAGCAATAGTAGCTCCCGAACATCATGCACAGGGCAGAAATGAAGG